>PVIW01007485.1:0-72317 GCA_004026585.1 Noctilio leporinus
AATTAAAAAATGGGCAAAGGACCTGAACAGACAACTCACTGAGGAAGATATACAAAGGGCCCAGAGGCATATGAAAGAATGCTCAACATCGCTAGTCATCAGAGAGATGCAAATTAAAACCACAATAAGATACCACCTCACACCTGTCAGAATGGCAATCATCAGCAAATCAACAAACAACAAGTGTTGGCGAGGATGCAGGGCAAAGGGAACCCTTGTGCTTTGTTGGTGGAAATGTAGGCTGGTGCAGCCACTGTGGAAAACAGTATGGGGTTTCCTTAAAAAACTAAAAATGGAACTGCCTTTTGATCCAGCAATTCCACTACTTGGACTATACCCAAAGAATCCTGAAACACCAGTTCATAAGAACCTATGCACACCTATGTTCATAGCAGCACTATTTACAATAGCCAAGTGCTGGAAACAGCCTAAGTACCCATCAGTGGATGATTGGATCAAAAAACTTTGATACATTTATACAATGGAATTCTATATAGCAGAAAGAAAGAAGGAACTCGTACCCTTTGCAACAACATGGATGGAACTGGAGAGTATTATGCTTAGTGAAATAAGCCAGTCAGTGAAGGACAAATACCATATGATCTCACCCATTCAGAACAATAATGAACAAAACTAACAAGCAAAACAGAACCAAATATATGAATACAGTGAATAGGCCTTCAGTGGTCAAGGGGAAGGGGGTGGGGGGGAAAGGGGCAAAAGAGTCAAGGAAGGGGAGCAGCTTAGACAAGAACCTAGTATAAAGGAACCATGGACATGGACAACAGGTGGGATTGACTTTGGGGGGAATGGGTGGGTGGGGAGGTGGACAGAGGGGAGCAAAAAGGGGATGGATGTAATACAACAACGATAAAATTAAATTAAAAAGAAAAAAGAAAAATCTCTGCAACATTTCTGAAGGAGAATGTTGGTTCTTTTTTTCAATATAGGTTCCCAGAATCTAAATGGGCAACACATGAGAAAATACATTTTTAAAACAGTCTATTCAAAACCTACGGGGGCAAATGAATGGTGGTCTGTGTCTGAGATGACAGTATCCTGAGGCTTAATTTGAAGCACCTGTCCACTGCCCTTTCAAAGATCCTGGCTCTACAGGCATGCCCTCTCATCTCTCTGTAGTCCCTACTTAATACAGAGCTCTATGTGCTCAGAGTCTGGGGCTTAGAGATGAGAGCTTATCCACTATTTCAACAAATGTTTACTAAGTACCTACTATAAGCCAAACATGATGCTAGGAACTTAATACAAAGGCACATTGATTGCTTCTTAAAAATACAGATATTTTGTGGTTAGTTCTCTGATCTCACTTGCATTTCCTGCTACCATATTACCATAGAAGCTTTATATAGGTTCCTGATGGACCTATCCCCAGGCCTTGGTCCCTTCATATATACTGGGAAAAGAACTGGGTTCTTTTCTAAACTCTGTCACTAATCTGCTTTGGGCTAAGCTTACGTCACAAAAAATTCACTTCTTAGCTTCTGCTTCTGTCCTGTGGACTTAATCTTCCCCCCTCTGACTCTTTCACAAGATGCTGGAAGAGTTAATGAACTAATAGCTGTGAACTGATCACTTTGAAATATGGTCTTTTTGGTGATAAGCCAATACTCAGCAAAGATAGGTGTTTCATGGGAATCAGTGCTACTGACTCAGCCTGGCTTCCTTAGCCATTCCTGCGTCAATCAGCTGTCACTACTCCTTCTCCTCAAACGATGTAGAGTTTAAAAGTCTGCACAAACTTATTGGAATTCACATACCCAAGCTTCAAACAGACAGGACAATCCGAAATTGGCAATCAGGAAGATGGCAGGTGGTGCTGCTCTCTGTGAGAAATGGGCATTGTAGAAACATTGTAAAAAAGAGCCTCACTTCTCCCAAAGATGCCTGATGTTTGTGATGATTTCTAGTGCTTTCACTAGAAAGCCCTCATGCCCATGAATACATTTTGAAAACAAATATCAATCTTACAATATAACAGGAGAGCAAATCTGTTAGGAAAAATGAAGAGGAGCAAAACCTCCTAATTCTAGAATCCTTTCTACTACATTAATGGATCCAGAGAAGTAAGGCTGCATTCATAATTTTCCCTCAGTCTTGCCATTTACTGCAAGAGGGGAGATGGAAGAAAGAGACTGCCTAATTATTCCTACTAGCCTTCCTATCTCAATAGTTTAGGCCAAATGCCATCAGAGAGAGACAACCTCCTCTGTCATTTCACCCCAGGGATCTCTCATTCTATCCTTGGCATTTTGTACCAGACCAGGGTTTGCCTATACATATAAGATAAATAATAAAGAGCCTCATAAAACCAGTCACACTAGACACTACAATATTTTGGGTATTTACTACACAAGGATAGGCTTCCATAGTTCCCTTGGGGCATTGTGACCTTTAAAATAAGACAACAACACATAGAGGTTTAATTTAACCCCCAGACCAAGATGACTTCTACTTCTCAGGTCCTCGGACACTAAGGAATAAGGTCATTATAGGCATACTGAAGCCCACACCTGAAAATCATTATAGGACACATTCCACTGAGAATCCAACTAGTTTCAAGCAGAGGAAAGTTTTCAAATAAGGAAGGGGCATTAGATAAAACTAGCAAATGAAGGAAAAGGAACAAAAGTTACTGGGGGGAGGAGGGTGGAAAGACATTTCCATGAAGAAAAGTGCAAAGTTGATGTCCATCATGACGTATGTTTACACACTAAAAAATCTCTTTAACTCTTTTTTTCAAAGGTTTTATTATTTTTAGAGAGATGGGAAGGGGGAGAAGCAGAGAGGGAAAGAGACATCATTGTATGGTTGCCTTTCACCTGCCTCCAGCTCCAGATCTGGCTGGAGACCTGGCTCAAAACCTGGTTATGTGCCCTGGCTAGGAATTGAACCAGGCACCTTTGAGTTCACAGGCCAGCGCCTTATCCACTGTTCCACCACTGAGGACCCCTTTAACTCTTTTTTGCTCATTTGTCCATAGCCTCTAACAGTGTCCCATAATCTAGATAGTTTCAGAAGAGTTGCAAAAGCCAGAGAGCTGTTGGCTGGAGAATGACAGAGATGAATATGCAGGATTACTGCATATTCATCAGAAGAAAACACACTGGGTACCTGCAGGACTCAGTCCTCAAGATAGAGCCTCATCATGTGCTCCATGTACCAAGAAGGAAGGGTGCTAAAGGTTTGGAGATTTCCTCAAAATGCTGTCATGAAAATAGGAGGCAGCTGAGGCTGGATGTGAACCAGGAGCATGTTGAAGAAATGTATGATGACTTCAGGAAAACCAGAAATATTGTAGACATAAGAAAACACCCTGGAATACCAAACTCAAAATTCATGAAGAGGCCCAAAGCATGACCTAAATAACTTGAATCTAGGGCAACAAGTAGTCTGTCAAATTCTATCCTAGCCCCTTTCAAAGGGTAAATTCTACATTCCAGTCAATTCTCCAGCTTCTAAGAGTCCAGGACAAGTTGAGATAACACAGCCTAATTGTCATACTGTGGTGACTTGCATCCTATGGGTACTCAGTGCATATTAAAGGAATTAAATGCATGGCTACAAAATTCTAAATCAGAAACTGGAGTGAGAATTTTTTATATTCAATTAAAGACAAATCACAATTTTAGTCAACACCACCTTTTCCAGGTGCCTCTGCTAGTAATATCACTAGGAATTCCAGATGTCAACCCAATGTTACTTACAAGCCTACAAGTCAAGATGTCTTTTCAGTAAGACATTGTGAAAAGCTACTTGAAAAAAAAATTGAGATCCATCTCTAGGGTTAATGAGCTTTGCATTTTAAAGTTATTGCTCCCAAAGTCACCAAATATTTTTTAACCAATCCAAAAGTAAAGAGTAAATCTGGGTAGAATCAAGATGGCTGAGTGAGAAAACAACATACACCTCATGTATTAGTAAGAGCAGACATGGAATTCAATCAGGACTGTGATAAATTGTCCTATGGGAGAGACTCAACAGGAGAAATGCAGAGAAAGGCTCCCGTTTCCCAGGTTAGAAGTTCTGCATCGTGTTAATAGCAAAAGACAGCCACTCCTAACCCCAGTCCAAAGCCTATCAATTGTTAAGCTGAAGTGCGGCAGTTTGAGATAAAGTTGTCTGGAAAAAGGCACATGGCTTTGGGCCTTGTTCCAAACCCCAACTCCATCTGGCTAAGTTGCTTCATTCACTGAGTCTATTCCCTTCTTTTGCTGTCAGTGTTAGTGGCCTTATCTGAAGGGCTAGCCTGGCAGGTCAATGAGGTAAATATGTATAAGTCTCTTAGCACAAGTTTACCACTCGTTAATTCTCTGACACCAATGTTTAGGATTATATATAGGGAAGGCAGATAAAGCTGTTGATAGTTAGAGGAAAGAGTATTGGGCTAAGAATTACTTACCTGGCTCTCACACCATCTAGCTCTGACTTTGGACAAGTCACCTCACTCCCTAATGTATGAGCTTTGTGCAAAATGGACTAGAGAACCTCTGAGATGTCCTCTGGCAATACAGGGATTATGATTCAAAGATGAAAATACATTGAAGTGCTTGAAAAAAAAGTGCCATATGTAGGGTTATAGGGAGATATCAGCCTCAGGGCCCCCCAAAATTACTAAATACTATCTCAGGATCTAAAGATTTTGGATCAAACAGAACTAACTATCTTGTATTATACGCAAAGGTAGTTGGAATGGGGATGGGTAGGTGAAAGAGAGAGGGGAGGGGAAAAAATCCTCTTCCTCTGAAATCATGGCTGCAAGTAACAGATGAAAGAGCCTCCTCCCCTACCAAAGCACACTTGAAACTACCGAGTCACATTGATCCTAGCTGGCTAATCCAGGTCAGGCTCTATAATGGAGCTCCTAGGTGTTTCCTAAATGCAATAGATAGGCAGGGTAGAAGCATTAGAGATGGAAAATAAAAAGAGGCAGCCAGCTTTGGAGGTGTGCTGGCCTCCCACTCACCTTCAACACACACACACACACACACACACACACACACTTCCATGCCCCTCATGATGTCTGGGCGGGCGTCCCCGGCTCTGTTTCTAGTATTATGTGTGCCTCCTCTCCATCAGCCAGCATACACCCTATCTAAAGCAGCAGCAGCAACTCAGGTGGGGATGAGAATCTGGCTGGCCTGAAGGAACACAGCATGTTCTTCAAACTGCCTGGGCTGAACAAATAAACAACTCTAAAAAACACACATTTAACAGCATGCCATAAAACTTCAGAAAGAAGTGACTTTCCCTTATACCTTGTACCACTCACACATAAATGCACACAACAACTATCCATTAATGAACAGAAGCATCACATTGGGACTATTTCAGAATAGCATCTGCAAGTAATAAAATATCTTCTAAAATACTCCATAAATACACAGTTCTCACTAGTCATCCTGGATGACCCTCTGCTTCACTGAAATACCTCCAGGCCCATAGCCTCTCAAGAGCTTCTAGGTAGACGTTACCAAGTTCAGCTCAATGTCTCCCAAGGCCCAGGCCATTCCATGCTGCACAGATATGGATGTCTTCACTTTCACCACCATTTGTACCAACTCTACCCCTACCACGCTTCTGTCCGGCCAATTCTGACTTATCCTTAAATCTCAGTATAAATGTCCTCTTTTCCAAGAGGCTGTTAGTGAACACCCCAGGTTGGGTTAGGTACCCTTTCTTTGTGCATCATCACATATATATGTTAACATTAGCTGGCCCTATTACAATTGTATGTCCACTTGTCTATCTCCTCCTTTAAACTCTGGGTTCCTTGAGGACAGGGACTACATCTCTAGCACTTAACAAACACAATATTGGCATATAGAAGTGCTCAATATATATTTGTTGAATAAATGAATGCACCTGAACCATATTAATAGTTGTAATGAAAAAAAAATTATCAGGTCTACTAAGGACAAATCCATGTACCTGATAAAAGGAAAGTGGAAGTTCCTAGGTGTGAAAACTGAGTATTCTCCCTAGAATTCACAATGAATCAGTTATGTGACTAAGCCAGGGACTGATGCTGTGAAATGGGCAATGCCAGAGGGCAAAGAAAGATTAACAAGGCTAAACTGGCATCTCCTTCTAAGAAAAGGGAGCAAGAAATAGCCACTTACAGAGCACCTGCATACATCTCTTTTAAGCCAAATAAAAATTTGCAAGGCAAGTATTAGCACCATCTTCCTACATACAAGGAAATCAGTGCTCAGGGAAGCAAATAATGGGTTCAGTATATAGTAACAATGGTACTGGAAGTTGGGACTTGCTGATACCAGAGCCCATACTTTTTCACTCTCATTGCTCCTCAAATTTGATAGGTTTAGGTGTTATTTCCACATTCAGGTTAGCAAAATGATAAGTTGGGCATCCCTGAGTGGTAGCACTGAATCAAAAAGCAGATGAATAGTCATTTAGACCTATTATCTACGACCAGCAAAGGGCTGATGTTGTCAAAGATCTTCTTGTCTTTAAAAATAGTTTCAAATCTCAGAAGAAAGAAAAGCAGAAAAGTATCATGAAAGGCTCCTCTAGACTGATGAAAAATAAAACAAAATTAAATAAATACATCACAGTGCATACCCAACCACTTAGATAAAATGTATCCCAAAAAAACTGTCATTATCAATAGGGACATTAGTCATAGCCACAGGGCTCCACCCCACTATCAGCACGTAGCCTCCTGCCTCCAAAAACAGTGGTGCTGAGATTCAAGATGAAACCTTTGAGGAAATGAAATGCATTTAATTCCCAGTCAAATAAAAATGCTATAGGTCCAATGCCAAACAATATTCATGGCCTGATGCTGTTCACCCTTCTAAATTTAGTCAACTGGTGAGCTTTTTTAAGGAGCATCTTATTCAAACTTTTGCACACCAGAGATTTACCTCCTAATATATAGCCTGCTTTCCCTGTGAAGTAGGAACATGCTGTCCTTGGCTTTGTCATCCCTTGAGGAAGCAATGCCAACAAAAGTTTTGCTGTATCACCTAATCCTGCTTGTCCAAGCAGTGCCTGGATGAGGTTATTTAAAGGCAATGCCAAAGGCCTCCCTTCCCCCAATAACCCAGACCACTTCCCCACCCTCCCCAGAAATCGCCTCTTAATATGAGAAACCTTTGGGGAGAATTTGCATGCCCATTAACATAACCAAGATCAGTTCAGATTCTAACATTGCTTGCCTCATTTGATCCTATGACAATACCTGTATGGATTGAGAGGCAGCATGGAATGCTGAAAAAGCTTGAGGCCTTGGAATCAGACCTGAATTAAAAGCCTCACTCTTTCACCCACGCAAGCTTCAGTTGCCTCATATGAAAAATGGGAATCATAACAGTTATCTTTGCTCAATAAACAGAAACTAACTTTATTTTATATGTTACTAATTTTAGAAATTTTTTACAGCTCGAAGAACTGACTGGTTAAGTTCATGACTCTGGAGCCAGACAGAAACATCAAGGACTGTGTTGGAGAGTTGGGAGAACTGGTGAGTAAAGGTGGTATCAATGCACAGGTGAAACTAATGCCAGGTCTATGTTCTAAGAGTCAGGAATTCTTAGAAGCCAACAAGCAGGATGAGGGAATACAGGGCCATCCAATTGACCTATAACCCATCATATCTTAGCTTGTCTTGTAGTTACTCGTAATAACTGATTTCACTTTGGCAGTCAATAGGTATTCAACAGCTCTGGGCCATATGATGAGCAAGAGAATAGACTTGGTACACTTGGGGTTGCAATAAGTTCTTCCCAGACTTTGGCAGAGGACGTGAAATTACCCGAAGACCAAAATTAATCAAATTCAACACGTGAGCAGTGTGATAGTTGTGTACAGAAGTGTCCTACTATGAGAAGTAGTTGGTAAGTATGTTCTCCTAGGAGGAAAAAAAGGAGCAAACAGGAGGAGAAAAAGAAACCATATACACACATACACATGAATTTACAAATTAAAAGGGCCCACTGAGCGTGCAGCACAATAAAAGAAAAGTGACCCATACTGAAGTACATTTCAGAGCACTTGGATTGAAGAGAAATATCTATAATGCTTCCACAAGGAAAATGGAGCACTGCCTTCAAAATTCTGAGAAAAAAAATATTTCCAACCAAGAATTCCAAACCTATTCAAACTAAGATCAAAATGTAAGATAAAATAAAGACATTTTCACTGAAGGATGGCATGAGATTGGAAGGTGAGGGATAGGTGCCAGTTTAAACATTTAGATTTTATTCTCATAACTAGGAAGCCACTAGAGAATTCTGACCAGAGGAGTGATCTGATTTATGTTCAATCTTATAGTCTATTTTATCTAATATTAGCTCTTACAGTCTACTTATCTGATATTTTATCAGTCTGTATTCATGGCTGCTATTTACAGCATATCTTTTTTCCATTCTTTTACCTTCAACTTATTTGTATCTTTGAATATAAATTGTCTCCTGTAGAAAACACATAGTAGGGGCATGTTTGTTTTTCTTAATCCAGTCTGACAACCCCCCTCTTTAGATTACATTGTTTAATACAGTAACATTTAATATTATTGATATGATTGGAAAATCCATCATCATTCTGCTTTTTGTTTTTTCTATGGCTCACTGATGTGTTGTTCATATATTACTCGCTGATTACCTCCTGTGACTTAAGTGGATATTTCCTAATATGCCACTTAAATTCCTTTAATGACTTTTTAACTATTTTTTAACTACTCATTTCTTCTTGGTTGCTCTGGAACATACAATGTACATCTTAACCTATCAGAATCTACTTCAGATTTATACAATTTTAGTTCCAGTAAAACTAAAATATATCCATATATTTCTCCATCCCCTTTCCCTTTCATGTTCTATTATGATTATACTTATGAATGCCTGTGTTACAAAGTCAATAATACATAGTTGCAATTACTACTTTTTATAATATCATTTTTATGTAAGCTAAGAGAAGAAATGAGAAATAAATATATTTACAGTATTTCTTAAATTAATTCATTGTTGTTGCATTACAGTTGTCCCATTTTTCCCCCATTGCTCTCCCCTGTCCCACCCTCCCCATCTCCTCTCCCACAGTCAATCCCACATGTTGTCCATGTCCATAGGTCATTTATACCAGTTCCTTGACTAAATTCTTCCCCTTCTTTTCTCCTTTCTCCCCCCACCTACAGTATTTTTAAAATATATTAATTTCCTTATTTACCAATTGTGGTTATCTTTATCTCTTCCTTTGAATTTAAATATCATCTGGTGTCATTTTCTCAAATCAATATAGTTTCATCTCTACGCTCTCCTTCATGGTATTATTATCAAGTATGTTATACGTCCAATAATACAATTTAATAGCTATTGTTTATTTTAAATTAGAAAAAATATGTAATGATACTATCTTTTACTACTTCCTAAAATTATTTTTACCATCCTTTGTTTTTTATGTAGATTTAAATTACTGTCTGTTGTCACTTCCTTTCAACCTGATGAGCTTCCTCTACAAGTCTTTTTAACTTGCCAAAAACAAATTTTTTATTTATCTGAAACTGTATTTTTATTTCAATTTTATTTTTTTAAATAAAGTTACTAGATATAGGATTCTTGGTTGATAGTTATTTTTGTTTGTATGTTTTTCATTTGAAACTTTAAATATATTGTTACGCTGCCTTCTGGACTCCATTGCTTTGGATGTGAGGTAAGTGGTTGGTCTCATTGTGATGAGTCAGTTTTCCCTACTACACTCAAGATATTTCTCTTTATCTTTGACTTTCACATTTTGAGCATGTTTCTGAGTGTGGCTCTCTTTGTGTCTATTGTTCAGCTGCTTAGATGTGTATATTACTGTTCTTCACTAAATTTGGAAAGTTTTCAGTCATGATTTTTTAATATTTTTTCTACATCTATCTCTTTTCCCCTTCTGGTTCTACCATTACATACATGTTGGTACATGAAATGGTGTTTTATACTTATCTGAGACTTTGCTCATTTTTCTTTATTCTTACTTTCTGTTCTTCAGATTGTATAATCTCTGTTGGTCTTTTTTCAAGTTCTCTGATTTTGTTTTTCGGTTGTTCTTTTTTTCCAATCAAGTGTACTGTTGAGTTCCTTTAGTGAATATTTCCTTTCAGTTATTATACTTTTCAACTCCAGATTTACATTCAGTTTTTGTATTTCTGTCTCTTTTTTATATCTATTTGATGAGTCATTGTTATGCCTTCCTCTAAATTTTTGGTTTCCATTATTTAGGCCTTTGAACATATTTATAATAGCTGCCTTGAAGTTTCTATTAGCTAAGCCTATCATCTGGGTCCCTTCAGAGTTATTTCCATTTATATGCTCTTTTGTCCTATATGTGTATAACACTTTCCTTTCTTCACATGTCTCATAAGTTTTTGTTGAAAACTGTATGTCTTAGATAATATATTATATTATCTAAATTATTCTATATTATCTCAATATTGATCCCTCCCTCTTTGGGAAGTGTTTGGCAATGTGTTTGTTTTATGATGGGCTTATTTTTATACTGACTTGACTGTGACGTTTCCCCCAATGTTCACAGTTTGCTTACATTTTTCCCTTTTTTGCTATTTTCTTTCTTCCTAGCTTCTAGGGATCACTTTTGGATCTATGTGAACCACTTTTTGCTCAACATTTGTGCATAAGTCTCTTTAGCAAATTATATATACACTCTTACCATTTAGATATATGTGCTTAGAGACTGCTTTCATAGTTCAGGGAATTTGTAATTTTGTCCCATATTTAGCCTGAGGCTAAAAGCCCAGTTTTCCTCACCACTCACTATATACAGCCTTGGGTATACATATAGTCTTATAGAATACCAGAGAAGGGTGTGGTTTTATTTTTAAGCTTGGCTTCCTAGGAATCCCCCCTGGGTCAGAGTAGCTTGCTCAGCCAGTGTTTAGACATAGGTTGTGCTTACTTCCCTTGAGTCAGCAAGACTTCCCATATTTTACTAATGGATCTGTATGTGGCTTAGGTCATGCTTTCAAATCTGCCCCATATTTCATACTCATTGTTCTTAAGTGGTTGCAAACACATATGCACAGCTTTCTGATGAGAGTGACTCAAGAGGCCTCTCCTTGGGTCTCTTTATTTCTTTCCCACTAGTATCATGAAACTACCAGATATATATTGCTTTCAACAAAACCCTAATCATAAACTCCTCCATATTCTGTTATAAATAGATTCAGCCCCCTCAGGTAAGATTGTGAAGCTATCATTTTAAAATATTGTTTTAATTGTTTATGCTACTACAGTTGTCCCAATTTTTCCCCTTTTGCCCCCTCCCCCCAGCCTCCCCTTCCCACAGTCAATCCCTGCACTCATTGTTCATGTCCATGGGTGATGCATATGTGTTCCTCGTTTAATCCTTTCATCTTCTTTCAGCCAGTCCCACTCTTACCCTGCCCTCTTACAGCTGTCTAACTGTTCCTTGTTTCTATGCCTCTTACTCTGTTTTGCTTGTTAGTTTATTTTATTCCCCAAATTCCAATTATAAGTGAGATCATATGGTATTTGTCTCTCATTTACTGGCTTACTTCACTCCAATTCCATCCATGCTGTTGCAAAAGGTAGGAATTCCTTGATCCTTTTCCCTGCTGTGTGGAGAATAGGAACAGAGTAGAAGTAGTAAACTCTATATTAAAAATATCCAGCATCATTATTTATGTATGCAATGTCATTAATACAGCCTAATGCATAGCACTGCTCATAAATGTTAGCTACCTTTCTCAGGAACTGTGTCCTTTGCCAGGACTGTCCCCCAATCAAGAAACCCACATGCTCTGAGATGCCCCAAAAAAACTGTTCTTGCTTGTTAACTTCCCATTCTCAACCAAGATTTCCCAACCCCATGATAACCAGCCTTCCTCAAAGTAGTCTTCTCCTCCTGTTAAGAGACCCTGAACTTCCTGTCCACATCTACCCCACAGTCTCACCTTCCTTCTGACCTACAACTCTCTGTCTGCTTCAGATTTCCCAGGCTCAGTGCTTAATACGTTCACATAAGCGCATGTCAGTTCCAACTTAGGTTTTCCTGCCTTCCTATGTGCACCCTCTTCCAGCATCTGTTGCCAGCCCCTATAAGTGTCATTTAACTTGCCCAAACCTGGTCCATGCTACGAAATAAAATCCAGCTACCTCTGGCCTCTCATTGGCTTTACTCATCTCTTTCAGTTGATACTAATCTCTGGCTGTTTTTCCAGGACACCTGACCTTGTTCTATACCCTATTGTTTACTTACACTTGCTGCTGACACACACACCTGAGTTTCATTTGTTATTTATGCCTTTTCTGCTTCCCTACTCAATTCTGGTTCAGGGGCTTCTTCATGGGCCTTCAGTATCAAGCCTCTCCCCACACCAACTCTGGATGTCTCATTTAGTTCCAGCTACTGGTTTCTAACACTCGCCTCAAATCACTACTATCCTGTTATCTTGTGCTTCCTATCCGATCTTTTTGTCCTGTTTATCCTACACCCAGTCTCTGTCCCAGTTGCTTGACCTGCTGCCAACATTCCAAAGATAAAAATGTACCTCTACATTTGTTTGCACTAGTACTGACTGACTTGCACTTTATGCGTTGTTCCAGCATTAAGTATAGCACAGAATAACACAAAACAGAGATCCTTAATAGATCCTAGTGGCTTTCAAATAAAACAAGGCAAGCCCTAGCTGGTGACTCAGTAGATAGGCGCTAGCCAGCCTGAGAACCCAAAGGTTGCTGGTTTGATTCCCAGCCAAGGCACACATAACCAGGTTGCAAGCCAGGTCTCCAGCCAGGTCCTTAGCTGGAGGCAGGTGAAAGGCAATCTACATTGATGTTTCTCTCCCCTTCTTCCTCCCTCCCTGCCCTTCTCTCTAAAAATAATGAATAAAATCTTGAAAAATAAAATAAAACAACGCATCTGAAAAAATGTGAGTCAGAACTATTACTTAAAGAGTACAAGATCCATGAGGGCAAAGATTTTATGTTATTTATTGCCATACTTCCAGCATCTAGAATACTCCTTGACATATAATAGCCTTTCAATAAATATTTGTAGAATAAATAAGTGAATAAAAAGTAAGTTGATTTGAGTTCAGCTGATTGAAACATTAGAAACAAAATATTTTTGCATTTTTACCCAAACTAGTCAAGGCTCCTTAATATGTTAATTACATCCTTATGGTGTCATAACTTATTTCTAAGACATCATCTCTGTGATCTTAACATCTATGAGATGCATTCATTTATTCTTTCTCCAATGTCTGCTCCCAACTTAATATTTCGTTCTATTTTGTTTTCTTCAAATTCTACCCAAATCTTTGATATTTTCAAATTTTGTTCAGCAGGCTAGATAAAGCTACTCCAACACTGGATGTAAGTTCTCCACTTAAAATGCCATGTCTTTTCTGCCTAGGGAACTTAAAGGTGAGATGGGAGGGTGTTGTGGGGGCTATATTCCTTTTAAATGGTGGTGTAGGTGAGAGGAACACCTGCGTCAAGTTCTATCTGTTCCTTCTACTGTGGGCAGGAATCTACTTGGCATTTATCTGAACTTAAAATGTTTTTGACCATCTTCCACCCAAGCATAGGAAGCTTGAGAAAAATGGCAGAAAGGGTCACTCCCTATGTAAATAGCATTAAAAAGAATGGTAGCTAGTTTCATTTATTTTTATTTCTGACCACTAGTGTAAGTAACTTTGATTTTCTTCTTGAAAGATTAACAAAAATTGATATTAGCTAAGTCTGGTGGGAGACAAGAGTACATCTCTTTAATAGGTCATATTATCATAATTTAAATTAATGCTCTACCATGTGTTATAATATGACCATTTTTATCCCATATGATCTTTGCAGGAACTTTCAAAGAGCTGAAATTTAAGACTTAGGAATCCCTGAGGAAAAGAGGTGCTAAGTTTCATTAATTCTGTGTCATACCTCTGGGTGTGTAAATTCTTTTATTTCATTTTAACCAAGAAAGGCACCAAGATTACAGATGTTACCACCACTCATCAGTCAGGCTTGGTCCTCAGATCCCCACAGGACTTTTGAGAAACTTTTTAAAAATAAAAGTATCTGAATGAATAGGACAACAACTATAATAAGCAATTTCCATCACCAATACTTTGTACCTCTGTACCATACCCAAATAGTTAAGATATCATGGTAATGCAAGTCACTCCATGCATAAGCACATGGGAGGGGGTTAACCTAGCAACACCTCTCTCATCCACTACCACCTCTCCATATCCTCCCTTAATCTGTCTCTAATTGGCATCCACTTTTGCAGCTATGACTTGATGTAATTCTGTGTTTGTCTCCCTTAACATGTTGGCTATGAATCGAAGGATACTGATACAAAGTTGGCCCTCTTATGTGACTTAAAATGTAGAGTTGTATAGATCAAAAGAGTTGCCAAAGAAATGAGTAGATAAAAAGACCTAGGAAGTCACCTAATGTCGTCTTCTTCCTAAGATTTGAATCCATTATATAATTGCCCCACATCTAGGGTACTTGTGTACAAGAAACCTCCAATCAAACACATCTACTTCATTAGATGCATTAATTAATTTAACAATCAGTTAAAAATAACAAATCAGAGTGGCTCCCCAAAGGCCACAATTCAAAAGCATATTATTTGAGAACAGATCCCTTAGAACTTAGCAGTAGTCCTCCCTTAATCCTGGGAGGTACCTTCCAAGACCCCCAGTGGATGCCTGAAACCCTGAATGGTAACAGACACTGCATGTGTTATGTTTTTTTCCATACATGTATGATTATTATAAAATTTAGTTTATAAATTAGGTACTCTAAGTGATTAATGAAATTTACTAATAAATTAGAATAATGACAACAATATACTGTAATAAAAGTTATGTGAATTTAATCTCTCTCCCTTTGGTAACTGAGCTTATAATGGAGATGGCTACTAGGTAATTTATGGAAAGGTAGCATACATAGTGTAGATACTTTGGACAAAGGGATGATTCACACCTGAGGCAGGACCATGTAGGATCACATGAGGTATCATCACGCTACTCAGAACAATATGCAATTTAAAACATAAAATAGCCCTGGCTGGTGTGGCTTAGTGGATTGGCACCAGCCTGCGAACCCAAAGGTTTGATTCCCCAGTCAGAGCACATAACCAGGTTGCAAACCAGGTCTCCAGCCAGGTCCCTAGCTGGAGGCAGGTGAAAAGCAACCATACATTGATGCTTCTCTCCCTTTCATCCTCCCTCCCTGCCCTTCTCTTGGAAGGTAGTGAATGGAATCTTAAAATATATAATTTATTTCATGAATGTTCCATTTAATATTTTTGGATCATGGGTAATAGAAATCACAGAAAGCAAAACCATAGATAAGGGTGGACTACTGTACCATGATCACCCAAGTCAGGTACATCTGGGTCTCCACTGAAGCCTGGTAGCATTAACTACCATGATTAAGGAAATGAGTCTGGTGTAGGCCCAACCCCCAGATAGGAAATAGAAATGAAGAAGAATGATGAAATGAAGTCCAGGAGGTTTACATTTGTGGGGGAAGGTGCTGAAACCAGTGCATAAACACACGTTTAGGCAGATTGCTCCTGACTGGCAGGAGACAAGATGGTGTCTAAGCAAAGAGGACAACAGGATAGGAAGGAAGAAATCAAGCCAAATGGTAGAGATCTGTTAACCAATCTATAGCTTAAGAATAAATACTTGAGATGAAAGGGATTTCAGGCTGAATCAAAGTCCCAACTAGTTTTATTGAGATGCTTAAGGACCCTTCCATTTAAAAACTTTTCTCCTCTGTTTGTATTTCTTTTTTCTGTTTTGCTTGTTTTTCTCTGATCTTTTCTATTTTACTCAGACCCATCAGTGTCCTAAATATCCCTCAATATTCTATGCCATCTTCCTACTAGAATAGAACTCCCTAAATCTAATATCTGAGATAAGGAGTAGGCAGGCTTAGATAGAGTGTTCTATAATACCCACCCAACTGTATTTCATATCTTTCAGGAAACAGCTAAGGAAAATTTGTACAGCCTTTGATTTCATAAGCATGAACTACCAACAATACAAGCTGAACCAGTTAACTCCAGATGTCAATCAACTGCTCCTTTGGTATCTTCATGGAAATGCAGCCTCAAGAATCAGAAGAAATGAGAAAGAAAGGATGCCTGGCAGAAAAATTTTCCCTTGAACATCAGTATCAAATAGCGTAGTGGCTTCTAGCATGTTCCAACCACTTGCACAAGAGAAGCCTTCTGCACAGCCTTCATTTTATACAAGAGATAAAGGTGTCTATGTTCTGGTTAAAGTGGTCCTCAGGAATCTCCCATTTCACAATCCATCTCCCGCTCATCAACTCTCCACCTGTTCCTTCCTTTGCAGCTGCTTCTGAGGCATAACTGTAGAACCCTAGGGCTATATAAAAAATCATTAAAAAATATTGGCTACTGGTTAAACATAAAACCTTCAGAATCAAGAAATCCTACTTCCAAATCTTAAGTGTCCATTTATGAACCATGTCAATTTAAGAAAATTAACAGAAGCTTCTATATATGAATTCCTCATCTATAAAATGCAGATAATAACCTTGAAGACTATTTTGGAGGTTACATAAAGAGTATGGATGTAAAATACTTAGCTTTTTTTTTTTTTTTAATAATCCAGGGAGATTATGTCAGCCTGAACTAGGACAGAATAAAGAAAAGTGATCAAGAGAAAAAGGGGGAGAAGGGAAGGGAGATAAAAGAGTCAATGATGAAACCCAGGCATTTAACTCAGATAATGAGGTCAAAGGTGGTATCATTCATGCAAATGGAATATGGAGCAGGACCACTGGAGAAAGATGAGTTTCATTTTGCATTAGTGAGTGTAGAATGCATATTTTCCAGACATTCTTTCATTGCAAGTGACTGAAACCCATTCAAACTAACTAGAGTAAAAAGGGGATGTACTAACTCATATAACAGGGAAAGTAAAGGGTGACTTGGTTTTGGACCTTCGAGCAACGTCCCTTGTCTACCCTGTGGCTGGTGTCATTGTCTTTCAGGTTGGGAAGAGAAAGCCCTATACCAACCTAGTTAAATAGGAATCTTTCTGATTCTAGAGAATCCTCTGGATATGACTGTACCTCCCAATGCCTTGACCTGAGAAACTCACTCTGCAATGCTTGCTGAAAGCCACTTCACCTTTTAATGGATCTACTCCTATGGACAACCCTGCTAGTTCAGTTCTCAGCTAGGTCTAGGGCCTATCTATGCCACATGGGACTTACACAATGCTTAGAAAAACTAAAATGTCAAAGCATTTTATTTAACCGTAGAACGATACCATTCTCTTCTGGTTTGGTGGCATCCTCATTGCTGTAGGCCAACCTCGGAGATGGTTGCCACAAAGAGCTGCAAATCGGAGCACAGCTGAGAGAACCTTGTGCCCCCTGTGTCCTTCTCACTTCTCTAAATCTCCTCCCATTCCTGAGCTGAAGCTTTAAGAAGAGAAAAATCAAAACATACATCTTTCATGCCTCTTTTCTCCATCCTCTCAAATGCCCTGGATTGAAAAGGATGAAATCTTCTGTCTATAAACACTGCCCAAATCTTATGTGTTCATGAGATTTGCCCAGAGAGCTTGTTAAAAAAAATAAACTGCTGAGCCATAGGTGCAGTAACTCTAAGCTAGAACCAGGAAATTTACATTTCTAACAAGCTTCCAAATGATACTGGTCCTGCTAATCCAGGAACCACACTTTGAGAACCAGTACTATGAGTCATTCTTCCCCTCCAGCCTTGTGGCTAAACTTCATTGCAAACAAAGGAAATTTTTCTACAGCTCTATGATCTGATTCCTCTCTTGAATAAGGGTGCTTTCTCCGCATAACAGGAGACCTCTATGATATGACTCCTACAGGCATAGCCCTTGATTTGTTAGGTAGCACCTACTATATTAATTTAGTAAATCCTTTATCACCCTAAAATGTTTGGATTGCAAGCCCATTGTCTTACTGAATTCGACTTAGCATACCAGAAACTGAATATTATTCTGCATCTTCTCTTTTCATTCCTTCTGTAACATTTCTAACATACCTATAGGCAGATGAATAACCTTAGCTGAGGAGAAAATCGTGAACTCAGATATACATAGATAATAGGTAGATTGACAGATAGATAATCTGTCCCAAAAGTATCAGCTGCAAAAGCTGTTTTAGTTATATTGGCTCGATACTTTCAGGACAGACAGATACACACATATACATACACACACACACACACACACACACACATTTTCAAATATATACCCTATTAAATGTATTATTTTGCCACTGGAATTTTAGAGGAAAAATTCTCTCCAAATAAATACAATTTCTTCCTTCAATTATAGGTTCATAGTTTATGGTGCCTCCTCTTTTGACCTGACAAAGAAAACTCAATCCTTAGCTTTAGGTTTCTTTTTAGTTGTTTCACTAATATGTTCTAAGTATTATAACTTTTCTCCTTAACCTATTGTCCTCCTTCCTCATTTTCACATTTTTGCCCGTTTAGAAAACTTTTAGGAGAAAAAAGTAGGGTCTTTATGTCCTTTGTTAAAGGCTCACCAGGATAAACACCACACAAGTTCTTTTTGAAAAAGCCGTCCTTTCCCAGGTGCCCTGAAGGACAACAAGTGTGGGGTCTGTGTTCAAGCTCAGCTTCCAAGAGCAGGGCCCTAACTCAGAGTCAAGTGGTATCAAGTGGGAGAATGCAAAAACAGAGGAGGATGTTTGGGGATGAATTGGACAACTAATTCTCTTATGGGAGAGGGGGAAGGAGAAAGCTGAGAGGACAATCATAATTGGGATAGTCTGAGGGCTTCCTCCAAAGGCGGCCTCTACTCCCGAAACGCTCCTATTGTCAACACCCTGTTGTTACTATGTCTCTACCTATACTCTTATAAATGCCAGCAGTGCTGGTAGGCAGGCCACTTCCAATACAAGAACATTTGATAAGATGAAGGCGTAGAAGAGTGTGGCTCATGATTGCTACCCAGATGGGAGAACCCTGTCTGGGTTTCCTTGGAAGCCAGAAGACAGCATGAGCCTACATGAGAGGGGGCAAGGCAGGAACTAAAACTCCAAATGAAGCAGAGACAGATGGGGTAGCTTAGTCATTAGTGAACATCAGAGACTTCTCAAACTGCAGCATCTCAGTGACCATCAGGACCAGATTCCCAACACTGGAGTTCCAATCACATCTTAGGAAGGTGACCTTGGAGCTGTGTAGTGCACAGCCTGGGAGGCCATGTGTGGCAACCTAAGTCCTGTGGAGGCCAAAACCAGTCACTACCAGGATAAGACGTAGACTGCTCCCAGACATCAGTCTCTCTCACTCTACATGGAGCAAAGCCCACCTGGGAAATAGCTGAATCTTAAGACTTGTCAAGGTATGTTCTTTTTCAAAGGCCTTAATTGAGGAGGTTAACTGCCAAAACTGCACATGGCCTTCAGGCTAAAAAAGGAGGAAAACATCCAGCCTTCGACTGTGGCTGCTTTAAAGTGAATCAGGCCCTGAATGGTGGCACAGTGGATAAGGCGCTGGCCTGCGAACCCAAAGGTCACTGGTTCAATTCCCATCAAGGGCACATAACTGTGGAACCCCAGCAAAAGCCTAGCATTATTGAAACTAGGAAAGGAGGAAGCTTATTTAGAGACCTAGTTAAAGAGAAGCTCAGTCGCTCTGCAGGGGACCTCTGCAGGGAAAAAGGGATTCCGGGACCCCTGGAGTCCATAGGCCCAGAGCATGAAACCACCAGCGGAAAAGACTGTTGACCCAAGATATTAGGGCAACCTGACAGCCTGGAGACAGGCCAATTAAGGCCTCAAGACCACCTCAGACCCCCACCCTGATAGTCAATCACTAATTACCATCTTATCTTCTGTTCCCGGGCTTGCTTGTTCTGCTGTAAAAAGCCCTCGCTGTAAGCGACAGCGCGCGCCTCATGAGATCGAGGCCGCCCCTGCGCAGGTCTGTTGTTTGGCCAATAAATAACATCTTTGAATCCCCAAAAGTCTCCAGCGTTTGGTGTCTCGCTCTCGTCTGGATATAACAATAACCAGGTTGCAAGCCAGGTCCATAGCAGAAGTCAGGTGAAAGGCAACCATACATTGATGTGTCTCCCCATCTCTGCCTCTCCCCCTTCCCCTCTCTCTAAAAATAATAAAATAAATAAAAATAATTTAAGTGAATCAAGTGAAGAGCCAAACTAGTAGAAAAAACTTTAAACTTTTTCCATTGAATCCTAAACAGGTTCATAGGAGGAAAGGACCCCAGTCAGAGGTAGCTGTGCCCCCTCCCAATTTATACCTGAGAGGGCCCCTGCCAAATAGTCCACAAGTTCTCCCTTTTCTCCAGGAGGCCACTGAACTCCCCTACCTGGCACCTGGGCACCCTGGTGCACTTGCCATTTGGCTACTTGCAGTCCATAGAACATCAGTTGTACTCTATCATGTTTGTTCAAAAACAGCATCAGTAAAATTGTCATTAAGACCCTATGTAAAACAACTGTGTCAGCAGGTGAATTTTCCCATCTGTGTTGCAAACAAGCATTAGCCAAGCCAGGTGAACCTCTTCAAGTCACTTCCCTCTGCACCTCAGGTTCACCTGAAGATTAGAGGATTAGATGTCGCACTAATTCTCCTTCCAGTTCTATCACTACATTCTGCATCTGACCCTATAGTGCTTTCCGTGTCTTTCCAGGGTAAGCTCTACAAAGCCTATCATTGTTCTTATTTGACCAAGACAAGGCCCCACAGTATTTCTTAAGAAGTTCCGCAAAAGTGGGAAGCAAGGAGGAAACACTGGTACAAAGGGAAAAAATGGCAATGAATAGGTACCTATCAATAATAACCTTAAATGTAAATGGATTAAATGTTCCAACAAAAGACATAAGGTAGCTGAATGGATAAAGAACATGACCTGCATATGTGCTATCTTAGAGACCCACCTCAGAACAAAAGATTTACACAGACTGAAAGTGAGGGACTGAAAAAGTATTTCAAGTGGATGAACATGAAAAAAAGAGTTGGGGTAGCAATACTTATATCAAGATTTCAAGACAAGGGCCATAAAAAGAGACAAAGATGGACACTCCATAATTCTTAAGGGAGTAATCTATCAAGAAGATAGAACCCTAGTAAACATATATGCACCCAACATAGGAGCACCTAAATATATAAGGAAAACCTTAAAACAAACTAACAGCAAAAAGAGGGGAGGTAGAGGTGGATAATGTTAGAAAGAGGGAGAAGGGGTTAGTCAAAGAACATATATGATTGACACATGGACATGGACAACAGGGTGGGGACTGACAGTGGGAGTGGAGGGTAGCCTGGGCAGTGGATGGCAAAGAGGGAAAAATTGGGACAACTGTAATAGAACAAAAATAAAATATTTTTAAAAAGAAAAGGAAGTTCCACAAAGACAGGCAAAACACAAAGAAAGCCAGACAACAGCTTTTCCCATTGTCTTCTTAGCATTTCTTCATAAAGACCTACTTCAATGTCCTTTGCTAAGCATCAGGCATTAAATTGCATATAAAAAGGTAAACCTAGTGTCTATTCATCTGTGAGGATCTTTTGAGCTAAAGCAATTTGCTCCTCCCCTTGTCTTGCACAGCAAGACCTCTCTGTGACGCTCTTCAAAGGGCAGGCAAGCAAAAAAGACACTGCTCCTTACTTCACTGCCACTCACCCAGGCTTTATGGCAATAACCCCACCACCACCACCCTTTGTGCTCAGATGGGAGTTAAGAAGGCTCAGGACTGCTTCACCAGCACGTCAACCTGGGGGCAGGGCCCACCGCAGCTTGCCAAGAAGAAAATGGACAAAGCCACAGCAGAAAAAAGTTGTGCTTCCAGGTGCTGAGCAGAAATGAGAAACAATGGGAAGCTCTTTCAGGAGACTCCGTTAGGATAGAAAAGGCCTCCTTATGAATAACAAAAGACACTCCCATCACTCAGAATTCCAAGGGTTTCTGAAGCTCTCTCTGTGCCAGGAACTAGGGCCAAGAATGAATATATGTATTTTTTTTTTTTTCAAAATTATACCCCACCCCCTCAGGAACCAGAGCCAAGAACTGAGACTGTGCTACCTGCCATAGCTTGATTTCCTTTAAAGGAGTCACCTCCCTGGATTTCTGTGACTATTTCCTGGCTCCCTGCCACTGAGTTCAGCACATCTGTCAGAGCAGCCTTTTTGCCTCCGTGGAAGCTCTCCCTCTTTCACGGCCTTGCCCACTGGACTAGTTACAGCCAGTTGTGCCCATCCCTTCCATCCCAAGCCTGCCTCACTCCAGGGATCTGGTCTCCTTCCAGAAGTGCCCCACCCCAACTCTGCACCCATAGGAATTAACTGTCATGTTCTCCTTACAGAGAGAAAGAAGGCCATCCCCAAGCTACAGGCTGCAGTTTGGGGACAGGGGATGGGACTCAGTGAAGCACAGCCATTTTTTCCTGAAAGAGGTACTTTGCATATCTATGGCTGGTAGCTAAGGTCTGGTAGCTAAAGTCTTAGTTCGCAAGTCAGTAGGGCCAAATCTTGGAGCCAGGAAGATGGGAGGGGCTTTTGACCAAAGAATGCTGACAAAAGAACTTAATGGGCTGTGCAAGATTTCACAGGTGTCCCCAATTGGTCGCCCTACCCACCACTCCACAGGTCACTATTAGGTTTTAAAAACAAGGTAGCAACCATTTAGAAAAAAGGCCATGTGGTCTGTGGGGGCAGAGAAAGAGAAGGGAGGAACACACAGTTTGAGAGGGAGAGAAAGCCATTTGGACTAGGGGGCAAGGAGACAGGGATAAAGCCATGTAGTCTGCAAGGAGCGAAGGGGGCCTATGTGGCCTGGCCTAGTGAAAAAGCCAGCTGACTGCTGCTTTAATTGGGCCAGCTTTGAGTCGCAAGCCACCGAGGACTCGAGGACTCCGCTTGCAGACCCAGACTCTAATGAGATTTTTGGGGCTTGTGTCATGCAGACAGGACTCCTAGTAACCGGCCTTCACCATGATCCAGCTCAACACAGGACATGCTTTCCTGGACTATTACAGAGAGGCTAATGACAACATACCCCAGATCTTAAAGGAAAAATCTGACAGACAAGGAATGCGGAATTTATGGATATGTTCTTGGCTTATAACCTTTTGTGAAATAAGGGAAATGCTGGGCTTCTTGAAAGAACAGGGCTCTGAGGTAAAATATTATAAATAAAAACCCACTTCTCCTCAATACTAATTGTTGGATCTTATACCAAGATACCCTCTGAGCGCACCCCACTTTACTTGGTAACATTCTGCTAAATACCAAAGTAGCCCAGCCATGCCCAGAGGACATTTGACTTTGCCAGTCATGGCAGACCGCAGGTGCTGGCACAGAAGAAGGTAGAGAATGAGTTGAGTTTGTATGAATCATAGCAAGGGAAAAAATCTGCAGAGTATTAGATTTAGAGAATATTACTCTCCAGTATTATTAGAACACCTCTCTGGCCACACTAGCTAGACCTATATCAGCATTTCCATTATAAATCCTATTTCCCAGGGTTTATGACATGCTGTAAAAAATTCAATCAAGGCTGAAAAGCAGCATAGTAAGTTTGCAGTCCAGGAAGCACTTTGATTCAAGAAAAGATAAAAAGTGAAGATGAAACAAATAGAAAAGAGAAAAAGGAAACAGGTTGTTTAAAAAGAAGAAAGCTAGTTTTCACAGGTGATTAACTCCTGCGTGCAGAGAGGCCCATGAGGACACTGAAGCCCAGTGTACATAGCTCCATAATGTGTTTCCGGATTGGAAAAGCTGTGGTGGCAGCAGGTATGAACCCTGCTCCACAGGGTCCTCTGGGGAATGATGCCCCCCTGCAAGGGCTGCATTCAGGAAAACTCTCGAGGGCATATCAAATCTTCTCTGGTTCAGTAAAAGTCAGGAAGGGCATAGGAGATGCTCAGCAAGCTTATACTCTCTGATAAGGTAAAAGCAAATTATGACCCAATGGCTCATTTCCTTAAAATGAAGTAACTACGTTTGTCTCTCTCTATTATCTTTTAGAGTATTTTTGAGGCAGGCACGCAAGACTTCTATACATCTGTAATTATTTATCCAGCTATAATTTCATTATAAGGTGGCCCAAGGAATACCTGGCACTTTTGCCAGTAGCAATACCCCTAATCCATACTTCCCAGAAGAAAAAAGTGCTTATGTTAATTCAGAAATATCATCTCCCACATCTTGGAAGTCCGTGCTTGGAATGCACAACAATTCACCCAGTTCCACCCTGCTGAGTTTGAAGATGGGTCTTTACTCCAGTTTCAATAAAGAAATCTTCCACAGAACAAGGAGACAACCACCAAGGTTAGGGTCCAAACTTCCTATACAGTGGGAACCCACTGGAGGGAATTTGCCCTGGGCTGTGACTTCACAAGTAATCATACTATGTTGCTTAGTTGTTGGATTATTGGGAGTGCTTTAAGAGAGAACTAATAGAAATTACTGTAGGATACTGCTCGGTGTTTAATTTTTGTTTGCTGCTGCAAAAGTAAGATTCTGCATTCAGGGCAGTGATCTGTCTGAAACTCATAGTTTGAGTGTAAGTAGAAGGGGTGAGTAAAAGCAGCAGGAATGGAATTTGTCTTATTAAGCTTCATTGCTGTGCCAGACAGCAAGCAAATTGGGTTTTTTATACATTTCATGTAATACTTATAAAAACCCTATGATGTTGATAGTTATTATTCATGTCCCTTTAAAAGAACAGGAGATTAAAACTAATTAATTCACCCAAGGTTAAACCACAAGCAAAATGGCAGAAGCAAGATTAATTCTACACCTTTCCAATTTCAAAGCCCTTGTCTCTTCATATCAGCTCCTAATAATACTCCAATGGATAAATTACAGAATGGAAATTAATTTGAGATGATCTGAAAGTTTTAGAAATGATACTATCTAGGGTAGGCCTGGGAGAGGCCTGGCAATCATCTGTACAAAGGAAGGCAGATGCTAATTATGCTAATTCCTTAAATCTAGAAAAGTAAATTTAAATTCAGAAAATAAAAAGCTTCTGGGATTGTTTTGTTTTTTTTTTTTAAAGAAGAATTGCTACTTAGGCTTTTTTTTTTTTTTTTTTTTTTTTTTTTAAGATTTTATTTCATTATTTTTAGAAAGAGGGGAAGGGAGAGAGGCAGAGAGGGAGAGAGACATCTATGTACGTTTGTGTTTCACCTGCCTCCAGCCACAGACCTGACTAGAGACCTGGTTTGCAACCTGGTTACGTGCCCTGGCTGGGGAATTGAACCTGTGACCTTTGGGTTCACAGACCGGCGCCTTATCCACCGTGCTACCAGCCAGGACCTTAGGATTGTTTTTTTAAAACAGCATCTAACCATCTCTCTATTTATGTATCAACAGTCTTACTGTGAACTCTGAAAGATAAGAGCTTGGAACTTTTTTTTTTTTTTTTAAATTTTATTGTTGTTGTATTACATACATCCCCTCTGTACCCCTCCCCACACACCCATTCCCCCCAAAGTCAATCCCACCTGTTGTCCATGTCCATGGTTCCTTTATACTAGGTTCTTGTCTAAGCTGCTCCCCTTGCTTGCCTCTGCCTCCCCCCAACCCCTTTCCCCCTGACCACTGAAGGCCTATTCATTGTATTCATATATTTGGTTCTGTTTTGCTTGTTGTTAGTTTTGCTCATTATTGTCCCGTAATGGGTGAGATCATATGATATTTGTCCTTCACTGACTGGCTTATTTCACTAAGCATACTACTCTCCAGTTCCATCCATGTTGTTGCAAAGGGTACAAGTTCCTTCTTTCTTTCTGCTATATAGAATTCCATTGTGTAAATGTACCAAAATTTTTTGGTCCAATCATCCACTGATGGGCACTTAGGCTGTTTCCAGCACTTGGCTATTGTAAATAGTGCCGCTATGAACATAGGTGTACATAGGTTCTTATAGGTGATAGTGTTTCAAGCCTTAACTTTAAAGTCTTTAATCCATTCTGAGTTTATTCACCTTTGTGGCGTAAGAAGTTGGTCTAGCTGTTTTTCGTTTTCTTCTTTCTATTTTTTGCATGTGTCTGTCCAATTTTCCCACCATCATTTATTGAATAAACTGTTTTTACATGTTCTTGCCTCCTTTGTTAAATATTAATTGACCATAAAGGGTGGGTTTGTTTCTGGCTGCTCTGTCCTGTTCCACTGATCTACAGCATATACTTATCTTTATACCAGAACCATGTTGTTTTGATTACTATGATCCTATAGTATAGTTTGATGCTGAGTAGCATGAGTCCTCCAACTTTGTACTTTCTCAAGATTGCTGTTGCTATTCTGGGTCTTTTGTGGTTCCATCTAAATTTTTGGAATATTTGTTCTAGTTCTGTGAAATACATTATTTGTATGCTAAGTGAAACAAGCCAGTCAGAGAAGACAAATATCATGTTATTTCACTTATATGTAGACTCTAATGAACAAAACAAACAAAATAGAAACAGACTCATAGATAAATAAAACAAACTGCAGCTGTCAGAGGGGAGGGGTTTGGGGGACTGGGTTTAAAAGGTAAAGAGATTAAGCAAAAAGAAAAAGAAAAAAGAAAATGCATAGACACAGACACTGGTATGGTGATTACCAGGGGGAAAGGAGAAAGGGAGGGATAGAGGGTGCAGCAGGGATAAATGGTGACAGAAAAAGACTTGACTTTGGATGGTGAAAACTATACAGATAATGTATTATTGAAATGTACACTTGAAACCTATAAAATTTTATTAACCAATGTCAGCCCAATAAATTCAATATTTTTTAAAATAGAGAAGCTATTATTTCAATTCAAACTAAATTAATAAAGGCAGTAGTGTTGGTAATTAAGCTATTGCCTTTCAGCTCCCACCCCGCCCTGCTATAACGGGCTTTGTGATGCTGAAGTGGGACCCCACTGAGGTCCCACATCAATAGAGACTTTGCCAGCTGGTGCCTATTAGTCTCTGGCAACAGAAAGTGCCAGAGGAGGTTGGAAGGCTGCAGGGGATATTTCGTGCCCTTCTATGCTTTCTGTACCTACAGCAGTACCATAGTAGGTTCCAGTTTCAAATGTTATTCAAACTCCCAGAACCAGCATCATTTCACCTCTTCAAAACTACCAGCACCAGCTGGCTGTCTGGAGCCTCTTCTCCCCCATTATAGATTTTAACAGCCCCGACCTCTTGCCTTTGTTCCCCCAGTTATAGAGGCAGTAGCCTCTACCTGAAGCTGCTATACTAATGTTACCTCAGTGTTCCCTTTTTGCCTTTAGCTGTTTAAATATCCATTTAAGAAGTCCTTTTATTAAATTTTCTATTCAAATAACTGGCATGGCTCATCTTCCTGAATAGGCCCTGACTGATACTAAGTCCTAAATAAAGCTTCTTTAACCTCTTTCTGAAATTCAATTCTCCTTGCTGCCTGAAAAATCTTTTTTATACTATGTCATATTAAGAATTAACCTAATTTATATATAATTGGCATATTTATATTTTATATATAGTAAATACCAAATCATGTTAACATATACAACTACTATTATACAATGTTATATGTCAATTATATCTCAACTTTTTAAAAATTACCTATTCTGTCTCTAGCACTTACTTATTATGTGACTTTGAGCATCGTAACTTAACTTTTCTAAGGCTCAATTTTGTTGTGTCTAACACTGAGATATCAATACCTATGCAGTAAGGTTATTTTGAGGACTAAATGAAATAATCTATGTGCAAGCACAACAGCTAGTGCATACAGATGCTTGTGATAAAAATAAAGCAGCCTTTAATTGAAGAATAACCTCCCCATTTCAATCTTAGTCTAACCTTATTTTTTATAAAAGAAATTAATCCTTCAACTCAAGGTGAACATGTGCTTACACATGCCAAAGTAATTCATCTCTCTGGCCACAGAAAATCGAGGGATGGACATGTGTTCCAGATCAGGGCAATCAGAATGGCTGAGCAATTACCAAGACTATTCTATGGTCATGGGGCAGTTAGGCCATTTCTTGCTGTGATGCCAAAACTGTAAAGTTATAAAATTCCAAGACTCCCAGAGCCATCTTTCCTACCACTTAAGCAGCCTAGGATACTCCTAATGCCTGAGCAAATTGAGTTGATTGTTCACCCTACCATGATGAAGGCCTGAAGGAGGATGTAGTCCCTACAGGATAAAGGCATTTCTCCAAAGATACACAAATAGCTAACAAACATGTAAAAAGGTACTCAACATTATTAGTCATTAGGGAAATGCAAATCAAAACCACAGTGAGGTGCCACTTAACATATACTGGGATAACTATTATTTTTCTAAAGGGGAATGACAGGTGCTGGTGAAGATGTGGAGGAAATTGGATGGTTGTATATTGCTAGTGGAAATGTAAAATGGTTTAACCACTGTGGAAATCAGTTTGGTGGTTTCTTGAAGATAAAATAGAATTGCTATATGATCGTTCGATTCTGTTCCAAGATATGTATCCAAAGAATTTAAAACAGGTATTCAAAAAGTACATATAAATACATACTCATAGTAACATTATTCATAATAGCCAGAAAGGGGAAACAAACCAAGTGCTCATCAATGGATGAAGAGGTAAACAAATTGTGGTCTATACATACAATGGAATGAAACACACTCAACCATAAAAAGTGAAGTATTGCTATATACTGTAATATGAGTGAACCACCAAAACATAGTGCTAAGTGAAAGAAGCCAGACATAAAGTCACATATTGTATGATTCTGTTTATATGAAATACTCAGAATAGATACATCAATAGAGACAGAACACAGATTGGTGGTTGGCAGGAACTTGGGGTAAAGGAAGAGGGAGAAACTACTTAATGGGTTTGGGCTTTCACTTTGAGTGATGGAAGTGGTTTGGAACCAGATAGAAGTTGTGGTTGTACAACATTGTGGGTGTACTAAAATTGTTCATTTAAAAATGAATATTTTTGTTATGTTAATTTCAACTCAATAAATTATTGAGGGAAGGAGAGAGAAAAATAAAATAAGGAAGGGGAGTCAGGCAGGAGATGGAGAGGGAAGAATTGGGTCCTAATAACATGACCAAGACCTTGACCCAACGTTCACTCTCCTGAGCTGAATAACCCATGATGTTGTCAGTTTAAAAAAAAAAAAAAAAAAAAATTATTTTTGTGTTTAAATTTGTCTGATTTGGATTTCTCTCCTTTCAACCAAGAATTCTGAATACCATTGCCCTGAATTAATGGTGATTTATTTTTAACCCAGACTCCACTAAAATTTAATCTAGTTTCTGTATGGTTTTAGAACAAAGAACAGCTTATTACTGGCTTATCTAGAAAGACTGCATGAAGTAGAAAACTCTCATAAACTCCAACTGTCTTCTACAGGCTGAATAGTCCCAATTGTTTTAACCTTTTCAAATGGTGCTTGAAAAGTCTTTTTTGATTGGTATCTAAACCAGGATAGCCTTATACTTTAGAAAATTCATTGACAGAAGTCAAAGATAAAAAAGAGATACAGAACTTCCCATTCTTGTCAACAAAAGAAATGGCCTATTGGTCTCACCAATGAAATTCTGACATCTCATCCATTGGAGAGAAAATGCTGAACAAATATTCTAAAAATGAATCCTCTTATATTTCAGACCTTCTCATTCCTCCTTCATAGCAACCTTGATGTTTTTATATATATTAGGGAAGGACTAATCACATTTTAATGTTGCAGGCTAGGGTTTAATTGTTAATTTGTAATTGAGTGGCTCTAAGCGGAGGGCACTAACTGTCTCCATAAAAATTTGAAGTAATTCTGTCAGGTGTCCATCTGGATCTCAGAATACCCCTATGGCAAATGAATTAATCAGTTTGCTCATTTTCTATGACAGGCTAGATTTTATTAACTTTCCTAGCTTTCAATGGCTAAATATACCACACAAAGACTGGCATAGGGGTTGGGGTAGCTTAAATCCTACCACATGGGTAGATTTCTCAGATGTGGTGATTTGGAGGAAACCTGACAAAATGTTGATAATGGTAAATACTAACAGGAGCCATCACAGGCTACATAGAAACAGCCTCTTACAGCATGACAGGCAAGTCTTTTAACCCCTGGCCTCAGGTGCTTCTTCTGTAAAAGGAAGTGCTTGGCCTAGATGTCTATGGTCTTTTTCAACACCAAAATTTTGTGTTCCACATATGAGAATGAGAAGAACTCAGTTATCAACTGAGTTCACACATTATAAATAAACATAGTAGCAAATATTACTCCCATTTTATATTGGGGGACATCTGAGCTGCAATTCAAGGTATGAGAGTCCAAAATTAAAACATCTTTCACCACCCACATAGTGTTCTGGACATGTATTTATTCAGGCAGTAAGTCAGATTATAGTTAACAGTCACCAACTGCTAGAATAATAAAACCAATACTATATATCAAAAGCCTATGGAGATTGAAATTAAGTGCTATCAAGATTCAGATTATACCTTCCTATGTAATAAGTAGAACCATACATTTGTAAGATACTTTTCTTGGGCCACAGTTCGACTACTTCTCAAGCTAGAGGACTTGATATAAGTCCAGCTCATTTCACAAGCACTCTATGGAAATGCCAGGAGAAGACAAAGGAGAAGCAGTGCATTTTGTATTTATTATATTGTGACATGATGAAGCTAAATGTTGATCAATATGAAAGTGACAACAGCTGGCGTGTCAATCAATAATGGATGCTAAGGCATCACTGGAAATTTTATGAGATGAAACCATGTAGTTTACAAGAGCTCTTTTCCAGGTGTTCATCTATGCAGTTGAAGGAAATACTTTTAAAAACCACTTGGGGTTGAATGAGACTCTCACCCACCCAAGAACATGTTCAGGTAACATGAGATGGTACATTCATGAGCAACCTTGATTGGGTTAATGTAGAAATTTATTTTTGCTAAGTTGGGTACACAAGTTTGGGGTTGATATAAAATTACTTAGAGCTATAATCTGCATTTTCGCCATCTGCAATCTGCATCCTTTCCCCATGAAACAGGGCCTCAGCCTCTGATGAACAAATGTTTAAGAACATCAGATTGAGGACATCAAATCATTAGCATATTCCTGGGATACTCCCATATTTTAGTTCAGCCCTTACTCCCCATACACACACGCACACTTTTCTTAGGTCTGAGAAAAGCTGAGTGTACCAGGAAGGAATCACAGGCAGCCAAGGAGATTTCTTCCTTTTTCCACTCTGTTAGCCATGTGACTGCTCAAACAGTGCAAAGCACAGTGAGAACTTGGCGAAAGCTTGGAGTTCTTAGAGTTAAATCTTTTCTGTTTTGCTTTGAGTGACTTATGATAAGTAGGTTCAATGGAGTTAACCTCATTCATTGGCATTAAAGTTTACTTATAAAAACATAAATAATTTACTAAGTTTAAGATATTAAACCTCAAGCTGCTAAAAAATAGAATGAATGTGAGAAGCCTATCATCAGTGGGGAGCTCTGGCATCTCCTATGTGGGTGCTATGGTGCTGGGCTCAGGGAGCTGCAAAGAAGCACAGGCGCTCCCTGCCCCTCCCTGCAAAGTACTTCCAGTGCTGGTATGCAGCAATGGCTCCTTCATAGTTACATTTCTCCTCAGATCTGTCTTTTTCTCTACACGTAGTGCTGTTTTTAGAATACACCAGCAGCTCTCCCCAGGCCAAAGAGAGTCAATTGTTCAGCAAACATTTACTGCACATCACTCTGACATGGCTACGGCAGCAGGTGCTAGAGATACAAGGATGGATCAGATAAAGTGCGTGCCCTGGGGAGCTCAAAGCTACGAGAAACCTCAGACAGCTCAGCTGTAAATGCTGGATGGAGGAAGCCGCATAGACCCAGAGAGAGGAGGTAAAAACTGCATAATCTGATTCCATTCAAAGGCAATGATGACAAACTGGCTGGGTGCTCAATCCTCTATGTTCACTATTTCCTTTCATTCTGTCAGCAACCCTAGGGAGTATTAATAACCCCATTTTATGAGTAAATATATGCAAAAATATTTGTCTGTTAACAGCAGCTGGTCAGAGAATCCTTCCATAAGGAGAAAGCTAGCTTTGTTGAAAAGATGTTGACTCTCATTCCCTGTCTAGAAGAACCAGCCTCAGGCAAAGAAGGGTGCTGTGCTGGGCACTGATTTCCTTGAGAGGAGCAAAGCTATTTTACATATAAAGACAGGAAACAGTAGACACACACAAAAAAAAATTGGGAAGAATGGAGTAAAAACAGCAGAGCTCTGTAGGAAGTGTCAACAGAAAAGCTGACTCCTTGACTAACATGTAGGAAGAAAGGTAGACAAAAGGAGAGAAATGCTGTCTATGAGCTTTGTGAGGGGGACTCCCCTTGTGACCCCACAGATAATCAGTAAACCCACTTGAATTTCCTGTGAACACCAATCAAGAAACTGAATTTTACCTCAAAGCTGAAAAAGTGCTGAGTACAGGGCATACAAGTGATGAGAGAAAGAACCAGCACCCGAGGAGTCTGTTTTTAGTATAAAAATGGGAACACAGGAGTGTAAAGATATTAAGCTAAAATCCCAGGCTCCTCCCCCTTTTGAGATACAAAAGTGTTAAGAGACCAGAGAACTATCTTCACTCTTTAGGGAGAGAAGAGCATGGACTCTAGTCACTTGCTGAAAAGGCCATACTTGCCAGACACTATGTCCCAGCTCCCAGAATGAAAGATTCCAGAGTCAGAAGGCTAAGATTATAGATGTGGATAATATGAGCAGAGGGCTGTGAGGAAGGAAGTATTTCTGGGTCCTTGTAACAAGAAAAAGAAAAAGAAAAATAATTAATGATCCTGCCACAATGAGTCTGTGAAGCAGAAATGCTGAAATAGTAAATAAATCACTGTGGAAAAATGGGAAAGTCAAGAACAAGAAAAAGAATGGAAACTTGAAGGTGCTGTAGGCCAAGACCCTGAGAGGGCATGCAAACTGAAATTCAGGCTATGAAACCAGGGGTTACTTACCTGTGGGGAAAAAAATGTCTTGAATTTCCTGTGAACACCAATCAAGAAACTGAATTTTACCTCAGTTTCTTGAATAATATTTTAAATAAAATCTATAGAAATGGGTTTTACTTCTGGGAAGGAATGTGAATTTATAGCTATTGTAAACAAAAACTGAGAGGGATTGAGCTTTTGAACAGGAAACCCAGTTCTAGCATCTTAGCCTTTACAGCTTTTCTGCTAAGAACTGGAGTTAGAGAAAATCTAAGTTATCATGAAAAGAAGCTCTCCTGTCTTGTCACCCTGAGGCATGGAGGAAAGAAATGAAACAAATGTGGCATGTGATCCCTTGCCCACATTTCTGCTAGACACCTCTGCCGCCTGCCTCTCCCGGGGCTGACCTTGTCTTGGGCGTGCAGAACACTTGTTTTTATTCCTCATTAATTATCAGTGCTGCACCAGGGTAAATTTTTTCCTGTGCAAATGTAGATGCCTTCCCAGGTTTTTATTGCTTAAATCCTATAATGTCTTTGACCATGACCTTGCCACTTCAGAAGGATTTTATTAATTTGCAACTCAACAATGGTCTCCAGGCCATATATTGCAATTAAGAGCATCAACTGTGTAATTTCAGAATTGCTCACTGGTGTTTCTGAAACCTCAATATTGAAATGGAGTACATTTGACTGGAAGGGAACAAAGGCTCTTCAGCCACAATGTCAACAAATACTGAGTAATAGCCCTAGCTCACCAGAGAACAGAAACTGAAAGTGTGATTTTTCAGAACAGTTAACTGACAGTCATGAAATAGTCATTTCACTTTATACTATAAAATGAAGAGTCTACTAGTGAATCTGATGGGAGGGGGGAAAACACAGAGATTATAAATAATGCATTATGTAGATTCAGTTTAGATATGAATAGCTAAAGTTGTTAATATGACGTACTCAAAACCAAAGTTTTGCCATTGAATAAAGTAATGATCATTTACTAACCTTTACAAAGATTAAGAAAATGAGCTTATGATCAAGCTCCCAAGGATCTGCAGACATAACTAGGGTAGATTCATCATCCCAAATAAGCAGATAACCTTCCCATTTAATGATCTTCTCTTCTCAGAGATCAAAATAATGCATCATTGCAGGAACTTCAAGAAAATGATGCTCCAAACACCATTTGTTACTTCTATGTTGATTCAGTGTGATTAAATCTAAAGGTGAATAAAAACACCTTTTCATCCTCCTCTCCTTGAATTTCTTACTTATGAATTTATTTCAAGATAGGGTTTTAGCCTCAAGAAGATATTGTTCTTTTGGGATAAAGACATGAAAAAACAAATTATATGACAGGGAAAAAAGGGTTGATCACTGAGAAGCACTATCAAATTAAGCCAGGTGAGGCTCTGTTCTGCTGTGCCTGTTTTCTTTCACATCAAAACATAAATAACTGTTCCACGTTTGCCAGCCATTATTCAATCAAATGATGCAAAGTATTGGATTCCTAAGATATCATTATGGAAATGTTCAGTTTTGTTCTTCCCCAGACTTGATAACCTTTATTAATCTTTGTAGTTCCTACTTTTGTTTACCAAAAACAGTGACTCAGAGCTACACTACAATTAGAAATAAAGTTTATTAAAATCCAGATTTTTCAGCCATTCTTCAGCAATTACTCACTGTTGAACTTGAAAGATCACTTTGTGAAAAAAAAAAGGAAGCAAAAACCCACTAGCAGCAGACTAAAGTCATGTATGTACTAAGGTTTTCCATTTATTTTTATACATCAAGTTTGGGATAAAAGCACTCTTAGTAGGGAGAATGGGAGACCAGACAGCAGAGGTGTCCCCCCAGGGTCCTGAGTACCACAGAGGACAGTGACATGAGAGAGCCAGCAGGTGCAGAAGGATGAATCCTGACTCATTTGCTCATTTGCCTTTCACAGTATAGAGATAAAAGTATCTGGAGAGTCTTAGAAAAATTAATAATTACTAACATTTACTGAGCACTTACTAAGTTACACAGTATTCTAAGTGCTTTACATATATTTTCTTATTTATTTCCTTATTTATTCCTCACAACAACCTTATGAGATATATTCTACTATTAATCTCATTTTATAGAGGCGGAAACAAAAGACATCTTGATTAGAGAAAACTGCTAACATGGTCATTGTTTGAAGCATCCTTTCGCTGCCTCCTTCAAATGAAGAAGAGAATTATTTAGAAAGGAATTATTTCCACAGATTTTCCTCCTCAAAATGTGAAAAGGAGAAAATGTAAAGGAGCATAATGCCTGAGCAAATACAATAGAAACTTCTCTTACCAAATATAAGCATCCAGCATGTCAGCCTACAACCCAGTGAGGATGGCAAAGTGTGAGCCACCAACGTACTTTCAGACTCGTCAAGAGAATAGAAGCACAGACCCAAGAGAAATGTTCCCGCCAGTCGCAACTGACTCATGGAAAAAAAGGGAAAATGTGGAGCTCTGGGTGTCAATTATGTATTGTTGAAAATTAAAAACTAACAATGGTATTCACTCAGAAATGCAAAATGACCATGAGTCCATTCTACAAGCATAACAAGCCCAGGCTATATACTTTTTTAAACTTTCTAATATATATATAATTTAAAGCCCTGGCTAGTGGCTCAGTGGAAAGGCACTGGCCTGCCAACCCAAAGGTCGCTGGTTCAATTTCCAGCCAGGGCACATAACCAGGTTGCAAGCCAGGTGTCCAGCTAGGTCCACAGGTGGAGGCAGGTGAAAGGAAACCACACACTGATGTATCTCCCGCTCTCTGCCTGTCTCCAAAAATAATAAATAAAATCTTTTAAAAATATTATATATATATATATTATATATATATATATATATATATATATATATATATATATATGTGTATGTATAATTTAACTCAAACCTGGGTACTGTTTATTCTGTGACTTACTCAAACTACTTTGGTCAAATTTTGTTGTACTTATTTTCCCTCTCAATAAACTAAGAAATCTTGATTCCATCATTTGGAGCTTTCTACACAGATAGGGCTTTGATAAGGAAGAGAAATGAGAAAATGGGATGGGAGATACCTCTTTCTTGAGCCTCTCTTTTAGGAAGAAAAACCCAAAGCTGCAACAAAGCCATCAAACTAATGGTCTGATTTGTCTTTTGTGTAATAAAACAGCTGTGAAGAATTTCCCACTGGGACTACTGAATGCTATTAATTACTGCTTTCATGGGGAGCAGACTAATTCCTCCAACTCCTGTTCGAAATTAATAGTTTGTATGTTCATGGTAGCCCTGTCTGCCCAAGAGATGCCAAGCCATTTACTCTGGTACATGTAGCTACACAGTGTCTTCTCATCAAACTTACATCTCAGAGGAAATAGAGACCTGTGAGACTCAATCTTTCCAAAGGAAAGCAGTTCTTCCAATCAGCAAACATTCATTGAGCACATACCTTGGGCCAACTATTCTGAATCCAAAGGGCATCTCTTTCTCCAGGAATTTACACAGCACTGAGAAAGAGCATAGAAATTAAATGTGATTACTACAATAGGGATAAGTACATGGAACCACAGAGAATAAAGAGAGAGAGGATAATACCAACCAATTTGTGATCATTGGAAACAGGGAGAGGGACATTAATGTGAGTGATGTTTGAGTGGAGTTACAAAGGATAAGCAGGAGTTTTCTTCCATTTGTATTCTCTGCTCATCCATTAAAAATCTCTGAGATGGAGATTAGGTTTTGTTCAGAGCTGTACTATTTCTAGCAACTAGCATTTTGCCTTAGATGTGTACTAAATGTGTGGAGGAAGGAAGGAAGGAAGGAAGGAAGGAAGGAAGGAAGGAAGGAAGGAAGGAAGGAAGGAAGGAAATCTTTCATAGGCATAGAGAAGGAATATAGTGGACATCCTTTGACTTGCTCACCTCTGTTCTCTGGAATCTGCCCACCCAAATTAACGGTATATTACATTTCTACTACTTGTTTCTGGACCCTAGACATAAATAGTTGGTCCAGGAATGAAACATTGACACAAATTAGGCCAATTAGAATACCTTCCTTGGAATTAGGATTGGGACCCAGAAAAAAAGAGTATTAGCCTCTCTGAGTACATGAGTTCATAGCTTATAAAACTTAGGAGCTGGGGGAGGGAGGAGGCTATGTCTTCCAACATGTGAACAGAGAGCAAATAAGCCAGTTAACAAAGAGCAAAGAACAAAGTTGGAAAGTAGAGGAAAGCAGAGACTAGAAGCAAGGAGAAATACAAGATAGGAAATACTACCTGGATCTCTACTGCCTCACAGTTCCTGGTTCCGGAGGCACAGGTATGTTGCTGCCCTTTGTTCTTTGAGCTTCTGTTTGCCTTTTCAGTAAATTTCTTTTTTATATTTAAGCCAGCTTTACTTGGTTTTTGATATTTAAAACCCAAAACATTTTATCCAATAACACTAACAGTTGCTGTGGGAGAATTCCAGACAGATGGTTAGCATGAACAAAAGCACTGAGGTCCAAAAGGCTTGGCTAACCTGAAGAACAGAGGGAAGGAATATGGTTCTCCATTAGCTTAGGCAAAGGCACAGGGTCTTGAGATATTAGAAAAACCTCAAGAAAAAAAAAGGAACCAGCTAACTTCTTCTGGAAATTCCTACATTTGGGAAGTGATAAAGAATCATGGTCAAAAAGTCTAAGGGAAGGGTTCAAGTTCCATCCAGCAAAGGGATAGAAATAAAAACCTTTCAGGGTCCTGTACTGCACAAGCTTTGTGGGCTAATAAAGTGCAAGTGCAAAGACTTGAAAAGGGGCAGGAGTAAGAAAAGCTGGGTATCAAAATGAAGAGAGACTGATACACCAAACCAGGATAACTTTTGTTCATTTACAGTAAGATGCAATGATCACAGGCCCAGGAACACAAAGTTTGTCTGTTCAGGGCATTCTGACTGTAGGATCACAAGGTCCCTATGCAAATTGGTGAAAATTTACCTATATGCACCCCTCCAGCCTCCAAATAAATATTAATTTCCCAGCATGTTCTTCTGAGTCTCCTTAATCATGTTGGAAGTTAGTGGAGTAGCAACTAATGCATTATTACTCTTTTATATGCTTTTTCAGCACCAGGCACCAAAATAGAGGAAAACAAATATTCCAATGTCCTTCTACCTATTCACACTGGCCCTAACACCAACCCACTAAACAGGTATGTGGGGAGGAGTTTATTAGCATTACAAATAGTACCACAAACTGAGCTTTCTCTTTGAATCCTATACAAAGTATTGGACTTAGAGAGTTTTTTTTCAACTTGCCTGTTTCACCAGTGCAATTAAAACATAATATGATTTAGCTCTGGCTGTTGACTCAGTGGACAGGCACCAGCCTGTAAAACCAAAGGTCGCTGGTTTGATTCCCAGTCAGGGCATATAACCAGGTTGCAAGCCAGGTCTCCAGCCAGTTCTGTGGCTGAAGACAGGTGAAAGGCAACCATACATTGATGTTTCTCTCCTGCTCTCCTTTCCCCTCTCTCTAAAAATAACAAATAAAATTTTTTTAAAAAATCATAATATGATTTTCCCAACAGTATTTACATACACCCTCCTAGGAATACAGTTATGATATTGGATGGGTTTGCGCTATATTGAACTTAAGATCTTGGGCAAAAGTAGTTTCAAATAACAGTACTGGAAATTTTTTCAAGAAAGTAGAAGTTGCTTTTTGCAGCATCAATACAGGGAAAGATGTGAATCAGGCAAATCTCTCTTGGTTTTAATAATTCACTGCATGGTGTTATCTATGCCCATGTAACCAAGGGCCTTGGTATTGAGCACATATTCAACAATATCCCAGGCACATAAATAAACTATCTTCTGCTCTCAGTCCAGAAAGCAGTTATTGATCCGGGCTTTTATATGATTTTTTCCTACCTGACTTTTTGAAGATACATAAAAAAGCTCACCTTAGGGAAATTAGAGACTCAAGTACTATTCTTTTGTCCTTTGACCACTAACAGCTTGCAAAAGATGAATTATGACAGAAGTATCAGCATTTGCTGTGATGACCAAATGACTGACCTGGTGTCTTAGCCTGCAAGGCCACTTTGGTCCATTAAGAATCAAGCTCCAAGTTACAGCTTTGGGATCTTAATCAGCTAAATAACAGGCCATGTGATCTATGTGGGTTAGATGGGAAGCAGGGATGCACTGGTACAAAATATCTCCCTCTCAGAGATGTTGGGGGGAGGTAGAAGAGGGTAAAGGAGGGATCAATGGTGATGAAAGGAGGCCACTTGGGTGGCCTATACAGATGATAAACGATAGAACTGTATACTTGAAATCTACCTAATTTTATTAACCAGTATCACCCCAATAAACTCAATAAATAAATAAATAAACCAAAACTATTCATCCTTTCCACACATTCATCTGCCCATCTTAGATACCCAACTGAGAATATGGACTTGAGTCCTAGTTCCTGTTGGCTACGTGATCTCAGAAAAGCGCTACTGTTTCTCAAAACCTCCTATCTCCATTGGTCAGATACCAGTGATTAACTTAAGTTAAAAATAGGCCTAAGATCTCAACAGACACTTTGCCAAAGAAGATGTGCAGATGGCAGTTACACATATGAAAAGATGCCTCATATCATATGTCACCAGGGAGCTGCAAATTAAATCAACAATGAGATACCATTTCACATCTCTTAGAATGGTCGAAATCCAAAACATGGATAACAGCAGATGCTGATGAGAATATGGAGCAACAGGAACTCTCATTCATTGCTGGTGGAAATGCAAAACGTTGCAGCCACTTGAAAGACAGTTTGGTAGTTTCTTACAAAATTAAACATACTCTTTTCATGCGATCCAGCAATTATACTCTGGTGTTTACTGAAAGGAGCTTAAAACATATGCCCACACAAAAACCTGCATACAAATGTTTTTTAGCATCTTTATTCATGATTGTCAAAATTTGGGAGTAACCATGATGTCCCATAGTAAGCAAATATATAAACAAACTATGGTAAACCCAGATAATGGAATATTATTGAGCATGAAAAAGATAGTTGTTAATCTATGAAAAACAAAGAGAAACTTTCATGCATGTTGCTAAGTGAAAGAAGCCAATCTGAAAAGACTACATATGGTACTATTCAGACTATAGGACATTCCAGAAAAGGCAAAACTATGGAGATAGTGAAAAGGTCAATGATTATCAGGGTCTGGGGAGGGCACGAAAGGGGTGAATAGGCAGAGCATAGAGGACTTCTAGGGTAGAGAAAATACTCTGCATGATGACATAATGATGGACACATGTCATTAGACATTTGTCTAAAACCAAAAATGTACAACACTAACAGTGAACTATAATGTAAATCATGGACTTTGGATAATTATGACATGTTAACATAGGTTTATCAATGCATCCTTCTGTTGAATGAAGCTAATAATGGGAGAGAAGCCATACATGTATAGGTCAGAGGGTATATGGGAAATCTCTGTGACTTTCCCTTAATTTTGCAGTGAGCCTAAGACTGCTCTAAAAAATTAAGTATTACTTTTTTAAAAACACACAGATGAGAAAAATACCCATTCCCTAGTGAGATGGCAAGAGTGAACCCCACAGAAAGCCTCAGCATGTGCTTCCTCCTGGCCTCGCCTCTGTGCATTTCACAGCAGGCTTGCGAAGGCTCTCTGGAGACGTGAGGATCAGTCCAAAGCTTTACAGTTAAAACCAGCATCCAGAAGCCCCTTCCTGACCAATACTGCCCTGTCAGATCTATTGCTTAGTGAGGTTTTACAGTGAATCCCTGTGCTCTGCTACCCATTGCAATCTTCCAAAGCATAACATTGCCCCGGCTAGGCTCCCTGCCATGGAAAATCCACACTGTGGTGCTAAAGGAACAACAGAGAAGCTTCCTTGGGGAAGGTCCACCAAGGAAGCTTCATCCTTATTAGAACCTAGATGTCCTATAGTATACATATATAAACTGGTAAGCCCAAATAATGGAATATTAGGGAAAATCCCAAAAGGAACCTCTCCTGAAAGCTCAATGCAGCTTCTAAACTGGAAGCCAGTGCTGCAGCCCACCCAAACCTGCTGGTTGTCCCTTCTGCCCAGAGGGGCCAAGCTGAGGTCTTTTTGCCTAATGTGTGTGTGTGTGTGTATAATTTTTTTATGTAATGATTTCTCTCTCTCTCTCTCTCTCTCTCACTAAACAGTAAACTCCTGGAATGTAGGAGCCAATAAGAAATCCCTCTGCCTTCTGAAAATAAGCACTGTACCAAGACCTGGCCCCTTACTCAGGAGCTCATATCTCTATTATCTGTTACATTCTTGAAACTTCAGATTCTCATATTCTAATGGATTTTCCCCAATGGCCTGTAATCTCATCAAGTGTCTTTCTTCATTAAAAAAATAATAACATAAACCAACAAACACCCCCAGTCACCTTGTTTTTACCCAAATATATTGAAAACTAATGTCCACACACAAACCTGTACATGGATGTTAATAGCTGCTTTATTCATAATTGCCAAAATGTCCTTCAGTATATGGGTGGATTAATATACTGTGGTACATCCAGGCAATGAAATATTATTCAGTGCCAAAGTGAAATAAGCTATCAATTCATGAAAAGACATGAAGGAACCTTTAATGCCTGTTACTAAGAGGAAGAAGCCAATCTTAAAAGTGTACATACTATATGATTCCAACTATATGATATTACGGAAAAGGCAAAACTATAGAAACAGTAAAAATATCAGTGGTTTCCAGGGAGCTAGGGGAGGAGAGATGAATAAGCAGAGCATAGTAGATTTTTAAGACAATTAAACCCCTCTACCCTGGCTGATAGCACAGTGGATAAGGCCCTGCCTGTGAGCCCAAAGGTTACTGGCTCAATTCTCCAGCCAGGGCACATAACCAGATTGCAAGCCAGGTCTCCAACCAGGTCTATAGCTGGAGGCAGCTGAGAGGCAACCATGCATTGGATGTTTCTCTCCCTCTCTTCCTTTCTCCCTTCCTCTCTCTCTGGAAATAATAAATAAAATCTTTAAAATACATAAATAAATAAAATTAAATAAATAACCCCCTCTGTGTGATACTAATATACTGGATACATGTTGTGTGTTTGTCCAAGCTCATAGGATGTAGATTCATCAACTGTAAAAAATATATCACTCAGATGGGGGATGTTGATGATGGGGGGAAGGTATGCCATATGATGAGGTGGGATGGGGGTATATGGAGATCTCTATACCTTCCCCTCAATTCTACTGTGAACCGAAAATTACTTTAAAAAATAAAGCCTTTTGAAACTATTTTTTAAAAAGATTTTATTTATTATCCTTACAGAGTGGGGAAAGGAGAGAGAGATACAGAGAGGGAGAAAGACATCAATGTGTGGTTGCCTTTCACCCACCTGCCTCCAACTATAGACCTGGCTGGAGACCTGGCTTGCAACCTGGGTATGTGCCCTGGCTGGGGAATTGAGCCAGCAACCTTTGGGTTCGCAGGCCAGGGCCTTATCTACTGTGCTACCAGCCAGGTGAAGCTATTTTTAATCCCCTCACTGAACACACAATAGCAATTACCAGATAAACAGGCATTAAAATAATTACAGATTTTGACTAGTTATGTCTTGAAAGAATAAAAAACAAGAAGGGCTAAGATAACAAAGAAAGAATATGCTCATTATGTAGAGTCCTGATAGCCTGGGTCCTTTGACAGTTATCCTTTGTTGTAAATGAATTGTTACTAAACTATCATAGATCTTAGACTTCAGTAAATTCATTAGTCTGAGCCAGTATCTTAAGTCTGATTCCCTTCTGTCCCCACCAAGAGTGGTTTCCTGGCCTTCCAAAATGGAAGGACAAATTCTGAAAAGAAATGCCAATACAATACAAATTTAATAATTATTCTCTTAACCTACTTCTACTAGCTGAGTTAACAGAACCAGTGTGCCCCAGTCCTTGTATGTGACATACAGGCTGCTGGCCACAGCACACTGAACATTGATGACTGACGCTAGTAGCCCAGTCTCATGAACACAGGCCCTCCCAGCTGAACTATATGACTATATTTTGCATAAAACATAAGTAAAAACATAAGCAACTCTTTACCTATTGTAATTATGTATTTTAATTAAAAATTATTTAATACTTTTATATAAGTATGCATGTACATACTTATGTACTTATATATTATAAACTGATTAAATATAAATATAAAAAAAGACCTTAGTTTCTTAAAATGAGTCAAATATGTTAGAAAGATTTTATAAAGCTGAGCTATTAAAAATTGCTGATGAATTGAGCATAGATGAGAAATTTTTTAAAGGTTGGAGAGGGATTATAAAAATCTAGCAGGGTTCTACACACTGACTACTTCCAAGTGTTAAATTCTTATTCCATTCATTTGTTAAAGCAACAAGAAAAATAAAGTACCTAGGAGTAAGTTTAACCAAGGAGGTAAGACTTCTACTCAGAAAATTATAGAACACTGAAGAAAGAAGTTGAGGAAGCTACAAATAAATGGAAGCATGAGGTATGTCCTAACAGTATCAAGCCAATGTCAATATAATTAAAATAGTCTGCACCACCAATACTTTCATGACAGACCTCATATACCGTGTTCATGGATTTGAATAATTAACGTCATTAAAATGCCCATACTACCAAAAGCAATCTGTAGAATCAATGCCATTCCTATTAAAATACCAATGATGTATTTCACAGATCTAAAATAACCATTTCAAAGATTCATAAAAAAACAAAAAAGACCCCAAATAACCATAGCAATCCTGAGAAAGAAGAACAAAGTAGAAGAAATCACAATACCGGATATTAAACTATATTACAAGGCCACTGTAATCAAGACACTGGTACTGGCATAAGAACAGATACATAGATCATTGGAACAGAATAGAGAGCCCAGAAATAAACCCATGTCTCTATAGTCAAACAATATTTGACAAAGAGGGGCAGGAACATAAAATGGAGTAAAAATAGACTCTTTAATAAATGGTGTTGGGAGATCTGGACAGGTGCATGCAAAAAAATGAAACTAGACTACCAACTTACACCATATACCAGAATAAACTCAAATGAATGAAAAAAATATAAGTCATGACACCATAAAAGTCCTAGGGGAAAACATAGGCAGTAAAATTTCAAATATCCCACATAACCATATTTTTGCCAATATATCTACTTGGACAAGGAAATAAAGAAAAAATAAACAAATGGGACTATATCAAACTAAAAAAAACTTCTGCAAATAAACAAGTGCTAGTGAGGATGTGGAAAAAAAGAAAGCCTAGTGCACTGTTGGTGGGAATGCAGACTGGGGCAACCACTTTGGATAACAGTATGGAATTTCCTCAAAAAACTAAAAATGGAATTACCTCATGACCCAGTGATTCCACTGCTGGGAACAGACACCAAAAATCCTGAAACACCAATTTAAAAGGACTTATACACCCCTATGTTCACAGTAGCACTATGCACAATAGCCAAGTGATAGAAACAGCCTAACTACCCATCAGTAAATAAGTGGATTAAAAAAAAAAAAAAAACAACAACATGGTATATTTACACAAAGGAATGCTATGCAGCAGAAAAAAAGAAGGAACTCCTACATTTCATGACCACTTGGGTGGAACTGGAGACTATTATACTAAGTCTCCAGAAATTAACCAGGTGGTAAAAGACAAACAGTAAGTGTATGATCTCACTTATAACTGGAATCTAATGAACAAAATAAACTAACAAGCAATATAGAACCAGAGACATGGAAACATAGAACAGACTGACAGCTCTAAAAGGGGAGGAGGGAGAGGGGAAATTGGGGAAGAAAGGGAGGGGATTAGTCAAAGAACATGCATGAATGACCCATGAAGATAAACAACTGAGTGGGGACTGACTGAGAGAGGGAGGGGATGGACTGAGTGGAGGGAGGCAAAGGGAGAAAAATTGGGACAACTATAATAAACAGTAAAAAATAAGTTTAAAAAAACAGAAATTGAAATTAGAAGTCATAGATGATGTACTGTGGGTGTGGTTATACAAGAAAGACAGCGCTTAACTCCAGAATGAAGAACTCATGCTCAAAGGCTGTGATTTTGTGTCAAAATATCAGCAAATTCACATCTATACATTTCTAGGGAACTTACCAACCATATCGTATGCTTCCTCAATTTATTTACTTTTCAGTCAATCAATCAACTGCTGGTCCTGAACCTGCAGGATCTGTACTTATAATGTGGTGCTGGATTCTGCCCAGCAGCAGCTGACCTCCCTCAGAAAAGACCACCAGCTTCACCAAATTCCTAAAGCTAGATCAAGAAGGCTTTTATAATTAGATACAGAGCTTCAATTATGCCATAGCAGTTAGGCTATGTCAATTACAACATGAAATAGATATTCAATAATTAATTGCTGGAGGAATAAATGATTGCTGGATTCATGAATAATAACAGAATAAGGATTTGGAGGTTCTTCCTAAGTCTATCTTGTGACTAGCCCAAACTAGCTCATTTAAATGTTAGTGTTTTCTCTGTAAAAATCCATTAGAGAAGAAAAGAATTGGAAATTACTCCTGCTTTGGAGCTACAATGACCTTTCTCTCACCTAATATGTTATCAATTCTAAGGTGCAAGTTTCTTTCTGTGTGTACTAAAAGACAGTATACACTACTTATTGCTCAATCTGCTTTGGTTTCCCCAGATCCTGCTAAGTTATTCATTTTACTAACACTCAGGTGTTGACAGGTGCCAGTCACTGTGCTGGGTGCTGGGGATACAGCAGGAAACAAGACAGGTACCTCATGTCTCAAAAACCTCCTGGTCAAAAAGGCATAAAAAATATAGGGAGACTCTGAAACAACAAGTCTATATTGGCAAAGCCAATACTAGGGTGAGAAAAGTAAGGCCACCAGGGTACAAAACTGAGATAACATTCTCAGGTTCCCAAGCATGACTTCAAGGATGAAACCTCCCTTAATTGCAAACCTTACGCAGCCTAGTTTGCCTAGTTCATAGGTTCCCCTCCCAGTTGATAGTCCCTTGTTCCCCTCCTGACTATGTTTCATTTTCTGTAACCAAGCATCCAGAATCTCCTCCTTCAACTTATTCATAGCCTGCTATAAATCTCTGAGCCCTTTTTCCCACAATTGTGTTTGGTATATTTTGGCATAGTTGGGACCAGAGAATTGATCTTAAAGGTGTGTTTAACTATAAAATTATCAACCATACTACTCTTCAGTAATAAAGAAATCACTGTGTATTTTATTTTTCAGCTAAGAAATTAGCCAGCAGACCTGAGTAATGAATAATGGTTTTACTCTGAAGTATAAACAGGTTTCAGCAAATAAATATGCCTATACTTCTTCGAGTTTAAAGATGCTAGGACAAAACTTTTGCTGAAAAAAAAAAAGAAAACTGTACTTGGAGACGGAATAAAGCATTACTAGAGTTCAAGTAGTAAACATGTGAGTTCAAGTTCAAATTCAGACAGATGCTAGTTGGATTTAAAATAAGTAAAATATAATTCCTACCATCAAGAGACTGACATCTAATAGGGACAATAAATAGATGATTATCGTGCAGCAAGGCAGCCAGGCGATGGACACATTTACAGGCTTAGGAACACAGAGGATGGGGCCTGAGCAGAGAGAAGAAGGAGAAGACCAATGGAGGAGGAGCATCCAAACAGAACTTGAGAGTAATAATAGAAATTAGCCAGGGAGAAGGGGGGAAAGAGTAATCTAGGCAGAGGGAACCTTAGAACTGTGTTAAATTTTTCCATTTTGAAAGACTGAAAGATTGCTTCAGTAAATGGGAATGTAATATAAAGAGTATACAGAGAAATGAGACATGAAACCACTCTACAGTCAGACCTCATTTGAACCATTCAAGCATCAGCACAATTCTTAGGGCTCAGTTATCCTGGGTTCTCTCAGAAGCAGATCCATTGTCTTTTATTCTGGCGATTAAGTATCTCCCCCTTCACCCCCTTCTCTTTCTCTTTCCCCACCACTGAACTTTCTGTCTACCAGCTTCTTCTTGACTTCTTCCTATGCTAGTGGCTGCTGATTTCTGTTCATTGCATTCAAACTTACTAAGAGGGGGTCCTAACTGGCCAGCCCCCATCTACTAACATATAGTACCGAGAAGCTCTACTGAGCCAAGTTCTGTGCTAGGGCACCTTGAGGCTGCTTGCCAGTGGTGTCTGTGTGCCAGACTCTTGTCCCTGGTTGAGTTATCCACATGCAGAGTGGTGGGGTCACACAGGTAAAGCTCACTGTGCATGAACCTACACACAATGGCTTTGTTCAGAAGCTCCTTCTCAGTGCCTGAGCAAAGGCGCCACGGTGGAAAAGCAGTTCTGCTTAGAACTACAGGCCATTTGCCTGTGTTGCTGGAAGGTGCAGTTGAAAGAGGGAGTGTTGAGGGGTGACTGGACCAGGTCCTAGGGTGGGGGAGGGTATGTTTAGTCTACAACCTCAGATATGCAAAAATATCACATTTCTGCATGAATTTTAAATCAATTTAAATCCAATCCTGATGCCTCCTTCAAAACAGTGAAAAAATTTAATCTCAGCTGAAGGGTTTAATTTGTGGGGTATGCAAACATCCCAGGGTCTTCTGCAAAACTGATCATAGAGGAGGTTCCTCCTGGTCACTGGTCCACACACCTAGTGCTTGCCACCCTCTTTTTGCAAATCTCCACCCTCTTTTTGCTGAAAACAGGCCCTGATCCCTCCTCACTTAGTGGGTCATGGAGTCTGGAAAGGAGCTCAGCTCCCAAGTCTATACCCGCTGCTCTTTAGCCTCCAGGCTGGCTTGTAACATGGGTGCTCTCCTCCCAGAACTTTAGCTCAGACCACTGCACATCCCTGCCCCTCCATAAGCTACACATGGTTACAGAAGGAAACTGGGGTTTTTTATAGGACCCTTCTGTCCCATTAAAGAATTCATAGTTGAGACAGCCTGGCTAAATAATAAACCACAAATGACATATCTAAAAGAGGTAGGGGTGAGAGGTGGGTATTAAGACAGAAATGTAAGCAATGCCAGGGCAAAGAATGTTACTTTTCTGAGAAAGGCTGTGTGCTCTGGCTGAAAGGGGAATCCATCACTGACAGAGATAACTCAGGGACAAGCAGAGAGTGACTGGCCCAAGGGAGCCGTGAGGAGATCAACGAGGCAGGAGTGTGTCTTTCAGGGCTGATCTGACAGAAAAGGAGACAGTAATATTTCACTGGGAACTATAGCGCAAATAAAAACTCTGCTCTCTGGTGAAACAGATGTGGAAAAACTGCCTATTTGAAATGTTTTCCCCTAAAGGAAGAGAGAGAGAGAGAAAGGACAGAGAAAAGCCTAGTAAAAACAGGCCCACAGAAAGTCACCACCATCAGAGCCATGTCCCCTCCTAAACCATGGAGGCCTCGTTGCAGGAAGGAGCACCCTCACCTGCTCTATGACCTACTGCAACAACCTCACACTCTCTGGGCCTCAGTGCCTTGAATACAGAATGCAAATAATAATATCTGCCTCCCAGGGTGGCTGTAATCACAATGGTCCTCTGTGAGTTCTAAAAAACCAAGGCCATGATCTACTGTATCATTCCAACTACATAACACTTGTTTTGTTTTGGTTTGGGTTTTTTTCTTTCAAGTATATTTTATTGATTATCTGTTATAATTGTCACAATTTTTTCCCTTTGTCCCCCCCACTCCCACTACCTCTCCCCACCCCCTTGCCCCCAGCAATCCCATTGCCCTTAGTTTATGTCCACGGGTCATGCATGTAAGTTCCTTGGCTTCACCTTTTCCTGTACTGTCTCTGTCTATTCTGTTCCTACCAATCATGCTTCTTAATCCCATCATTTACTCCATTCTCTCCCTTCTCCCTCTCAGCTAATAACCCTCCAAATGATCTTCATACCTATTACCCTGTTCGGAGATGCTGCTATTTGTACTGGGCTTGGAGATTCCTAGGCAAAGCCAAGCTGTGAATCTAAACCTAAACTGGCTGCTGGTAGTGCAGGTTCTTAAGCTCAGTGGGACCAGCTGTTGCTTTTTCAGTAGGATTTAGGAAGTTGTGAAGCAGGAGCCAAGACCAACCATTCATTAAAAACAAACAAACAAACAAACAAAAAACAGCTTATGTGGGCCCATAAGTTGGGTGAAGCAGAGCCTCTGGGGATCTTTAAGGCAGGTCAAACAGATTAGCCAAATTAATGGAGTCTCAGATATGGCACCAATTTACTGGCTCTGTGTGTGTGGTGGGGGGTTCAGAAGAGACAATAGTCTCTGCTGTCCTTGATGCCGACACTTCAGTTTCTCCCTGTATACCTGTATACCAGTGCCCCTCAAGCTGCTGTCCTGGTGCTGGAGCTCAGGGGGAATGCATCTAAACAGTTGAGTCTGTGTGTTGGTTCTTTAAAATGAATTGCTTTGGGCTCCAGAAGTTTCTTCCACCAATTCATTGTCTCTTGATTTTTGCAACCAGAAGTTATAGGAACTTATCTTTGTGGCACTGGAATCCTGGACGTGGGGACCTAGTGTAGGGCTGGGACTCGTTGCTCCCAAGATATCCCTCCCAAATTTTTATCCACCACATGTGGGTAAAAATCCATTCCACATCTGCACCCCTCCTACCCACCTTGATAGATGTGACTTCTTTAATTCCTTGGTTGTCAGACTTCCATTCAACTCAATTTCTGATGGTTCTGACTGAAGGTTGTCCTATATTTTAGTTGTAAATTTGATATGGTTGTATAAAGATGTGAGCCACATCTGCCTACAGCACCACTTTGGCCAGATCTCCCAACTGCATAACATTCTGAAAAACACAAAACTATAGACAGTAAAAAGATCAGTGGTTGCCAGGAGTTGTGGGAAGGGAGGGATGAACACAGAAGATTATCAAAGCAATGAAATTATGGGCTTGGAGTGGTAAAGATGTGCCAATGGAGGTTCATTGTAACAAATGTACCACTCTGGTGAGGAATGCTGTGCATGAGTGAGGGCAGCAAGCATATGGGAAATCTCTGTCTTTTCCTCTCAATTTTGTTGTGAACCTATAACTACACTAAAATTAAAATGTATTAACAAGTAAATCTATTTTTTAAAAAAGCCAAAATTAGTGTCACCAAACTCATTAGCATGTTCGCATGAGATACTCTCTATATATACTGCATTCATGTCTACCACAGTCCCACAGCTGTCCCCTGTAACCCTCATTTTTACATGCCTCTTCTATGGTTTTACCAAGGTCACACAGTTGCTTGGCTAGTTTAGGTGGAAGGAGCAGCCTGAGTCAGCCCCAGGCCCCTATTCCTTCCACGGTGTTGTATTTGCAGATGTCTCAGAGATGGCTTCCATGCACACCAGCCTGGTGCCCACCCCGTGCCTCCCTTCCCAGTGTCTTCAAGAGCTGCCAGGACATGTTGGCCCTTCTTTTGCTAATAGTCTCCCTATCCTTCCTCCCAATCCTTGCCACTGACAACTGCCACAGAGACCATACATCCTCCCTCTGATCACCCTTGCCTATGCTCACAATGTGTCCAGATGGACCAGACTCCAATGAGCTCATATCAATTCACAGTTTCTGCTCTCAACTCTTCATTATCATCATTTTGTTGTAAAATCCCCTTTGGAAAAACATTAGTACATGTAGTATCATTATTGAAACTCTATTATGCACCAGGCACTTTCATATATTTTCTCCCAGAATTCTCACTATATATTTTTTTGACTTAAGCTATAAGTCAAAACCCAGTATCCCCATTTTTCAAATGAGAAAATTAAGGCCCTAGAGGCTGAATTCCCAGACAGTATTATTTACAGGAGTCAGGATTCAAAGAAGATCAGTATGACTCCAGGGTCCATTTCTTTTCACTCATCCTCAAAGTCCTCATCTTTGAAATGCTGTTCTTCTGACTCAACTTTCCTCCCATTCCTGTTTGGTGAAAGGACTTCTCCTCATGGGTGATGCGCACTCCAGTTTCCCATTCTTTCTCTACATTCATTCAATCTTTGACTTCTTTCTTTCAACAGATGATGTCAATGCTGTCCGACTACACATTTCCTCTGGACGTCATCACAGCCTATCATCCCATGTGGTTTATCCTCATCCTCAAGGTTTCCAACACCCCTGTTGAAAACCCTCTTAATTCCTTAGCCTTTAACTGTCTTTAGAAAGCTAGTGACCTCCATCTCTGCTCAACAACAGGAACCTTCAGTGACATAAGAATTCTATATACATATTGTCCCTCCTAACTGCTACAAAGCATCACATTTGTCTATAAACCTACCATTCCTTTTTCTGATCCTTTGCTTCACTTCTCTACCTTCTTGTGATCTCCATTTCCTTAACTATATTAGCTTCCCAGTCCATCGGAGCCCCTCCCAGGGTTCATTCACCTATATCCCATAGGTAGTCACTTTGACTATACACTCACTTCCATTCTAGGATCCCATTTGCCATCCACTAGCAGCCCTTCCACAGCTATGCAACCTCCTCTTTCCCAAGACATTCTCTAGTTTAATTGCAGTGGGCTACACTCAGACTCTAAGGCTGGCGTGAAGCTTATACTGCCTGCTCTGGTAGATGGGAAGATCATTAGTGTTGGAGGCCACAAACTTGGGCCTGCCCTCGAGTTGGAGGCTTAATCCAGCTGAAAGAAACCTCTGGGAATAGATATTAGAAGATTTGGCCATAATATATTCCTACTGTGTCACAGCTTTATTCCCTCCAAGAATTTGATCAAAACAAAGGATGGGTTAAACAAGATCTGTGGTTAGAGAGTTACTTGTTAGCTGGTTTCTGTTGACCTGGTTACCCACCTAGTTCCCTGGCTGTAGTTATACAGGCACCTATACGTTATTTAAATGTATTTAACTGTTAAATGTGCTACCTACCAATAATGAAATAGACCTTTATGAAAATTGTGTGATTGAATGAAATGAACCAGTAGATTCAAGATGAAGTTAACATTTTTTAGTTGTTAAGTAGCAACCCTTAGAATCAGTACTCTCAAACATGACAAATTATAAATAAAACAACTACACATAATTAATGACTCCATGTATTTTTTTAAAGATTTTATTCATTATTTTTAGAGAGAGAGAAAGTTAGGGAGGGAAGAAGAAAGGGAGAGAAACATCAAAGTGTGGTTGCTTCACCTGCCTCCAGCTAAGGACCTGGCTAGAGACCTGGCTTGCAACCTATGCCCTGGCTGGGATCGAACCAGCGACCTATGGGTTCATAGACTGGTGCCTATCCACTGTGTCACCAGCCAGGGCTTCCACGTATTTTCAAAATTAAAAATTTGCTAGCTGGGATCAAATCTCCCTGGTTATCTGGCTAATAATTTATTTTTTTCTAGTGACCACTTTGCTCTTTACTAAAACCTGTACCACAAATTCCTCTGTTTTCCTAGAGTAACTTCATGAGCTTTTTAGACTACCATAAAATAAGAGGATATATGCCTTTAAAAATAACACAATATAAAACAAATACTCCAATAGGAAAATGGTCAATGAACATGAATATGCACTTTGCAAAAGAAATAAGAGTGGCTAATATACATGATTTTTAAAACTATTTAAACTTACTAGTAATCAAATAAATGCAAATTAAACATCTTTTTAAATATATGAACTGAGCAAAGATGAAGCATTAATAATTGCTAATATTTATTATTTGCTATGATCTCTTCTAAATAATTTATTTAGAAGAAACCCATTTATTTAATTTTCACAGGAAACTGGCGGAAGTTACTATTTTTACCCCCTTCATCTTACAGATAAGGGAGTAAGGTATACAGGGATTGACTTACTCAGAAACATACAACTAGATAATGCTGAAGAAGAATTTTAATTCAGATACTTGATTTCCAAAACCATGCTCTTAACTATTTCACCTTTATGTCCTCTCCAGAAGACTAACATTTATTAAATGTTTTCTATTTGCCAAGTACAGTACATGTCCAATTTTCTGTTTTTCCACTTGTGATAAGGGAAAATTCCAAATTTTGTATGTGGTCCTATAGGATAAAATAAAGAATGTGTCTCAGGCTCTTATAAAAAGCAATATTCCTATTTAAAAGTCACAGAAAAGTCAGGGATTACAGTAATCCAAGAATAATAATTAGAGGAAAAGATGAGTCCTTCCTCACATATCCAGTCAGAAAATTCTCTAGACTTTGGATCCCTTCACATCAGGGGAATGTACACAATTTTCTTTTGCTCTCAAATAATTAAGTTTTCACTTGATGTTGTTTCCCATGGGCCACACTGCCCACCCACTCTAATCCAAAGGTATCTTCTTGTCTAATGAGCTAGATGCCTTGGTTAGAACTCTGTTTGCTCATTACAGAAACCACATGGAGAAGTGTATGTAAAATGAGTTTATCAAAAAGATAAAAGGTGTCTGTCACAAGTACAGGACTGAGAAGGGCCACAGGCAGCTTCTGTTCCAATACATGCTTCATTCCTGTGTCTCCATACACCTGGCCCTGTTTCTCTACCCCACAGTTGAAGATGGCCCTAAGGTCAAAGCCTCAGGGCCAATACCACAGGCTAGCTGGAGAAAAAGCCAGTTGACTCCATCAGACTCAAGCTCCACTATTATCGTTACAGCTAGGGCTGGCATGTGGATTTCAAGGTACACCTTGTGGAATCTCCTTGTGACCCATTGGATGGAGGTTGTGGTTTGCAGAATTGAAGTGCAGCCAAGACAAAGCAGACCCCCCAAGAGTGTTCTCTGTGGGTCCATTCTGCTATTGTCTTGGCTGCACTACTCCTTCATCGCAATTAGGATCCCATGGGTTAGCACTTCAAGTCAGTGAGTCCTGTCAGCCAACTGAGGATGAGGACAGTGACCAACCCTCTCTCTGTCTTTATTTATTATTGGGAGGAAACCATCAGTGTTTAGGATACAGCTTCTATCAGGATGATCTGGGAGCTTTCTTCTCTTTGGGTTGCTCTTCACTGGGGAGTTAGGGTCAGGAGTGATTTAGTATGAATTTCACCTGAGAGAATTTCCCAGCATTCAGTAGGTACCTGTCCAAGCCTTTTGTTTCATTTTTCAGGGAACTATACTTATGTCACAAAAGGAAGGCCCAAAGGCCTTCAGAAAAACAACTCCCTCAGAGCATTCACTACAGTTTAATATGTTGCACTTGGGGATGATTTAACAAGGCTCTTCAAATCCAATTGCAGCCAAAGGTCCATGGTTGCCAACTGGAAGGGCAGAGGGCTCTGCTCAGCACCGACCAGCCAGCACATCCCCACAGGAACCCCTGACCACCTGCCAGACCTGGGGCATAGGGACACCCAGCTCCTTAGCAATATGTCTAGGAAAACAAAGGTGGGCACAACATTAACCACCTGTGACCATCTGTATTAGTTTATTAGGGCTGCCATAAAAAGTGTCACAGGCTGTGTGACTCAAAAAACATAATTTTATTTTTGCACCATACTGGAGGCTAATAAAGTCCAAGACCAAGGTGCTGGCAGGGTTTGTTCCCTCTGAGGCCTCTCTCATTGTATTACGTGGATGGCTGTCCTTTCCCTCCCACGGTCTTCCCTCTGCCCATGTCTATGTCCAAACTTCCTGTTCTTCTAAGGTCGATATCATATTGGACTAGGATCCACCTAATAACCTCATTTTCATTGAATTACTTCTTCAAAGGCTCTATCTCCAAATACAGGCACATTCTGAGGAAGTGGGATTTAGGACTTCCACGTATGGTTGGAGGGGACACAATTCAGCCCGTATCACCATCCACGGGAACAAGCTGGGAGTGTGCATATTTCCTTTGGACCTCTCTGACCCTACTGGAGTGTCAGACCAGCACTGTCCTGACATGCGCAAACTCTAAACAGAAAGCCTGGATCCCACGACTGCATAACCAGACACAAGCTGTGAGACTGCAGGTAAGTTACTTATCCTCTCAGATGCAAAATGGGATGATTATAATAGCCCTAAGACACAGAGTTGCCATGACAATTAAATGTGTTCACACAGGTAAAGGAGTTAGACCAGCATGTGGCACAAAGAAAATTCTTAATAAATATTAGTGATTATTATTATTAATTGAACCCCTAGGCACCCTAGCTAATTACTGGCCCAGCCTGGGTGGAGATCTGTTGGATCTACCCAAAGCATCATTGAAGGTGCCCCCAAAGGACACTGATTGAGGGTGCTCTTTAACCCTTAGTGAGTCTGACCACAACTAGCCAGCCACAAATTTGGGAGCAAATACCCATTCACCTTACTGAAGCCTCAGCCAGTTTTATCTTTTAACTTAGGCCCCTGAGTACTTAAGGTATCAGTTTGTATTTATTAAATAAGTTTGCATCCACTTCTCGGTCCCTTTGTAAAGGATGAATTGGAAGGCAATGAATTTCCACCCCTCCCTTTTTTTTTTTTTTTTTTTTTTTTTTGATTCTCACTGAAGATTATAAAGAAAGGCTCAAGCTAATTCTTCAAAGATAAATGTGTTCAAGTGACTCTTCTTCTCCAAACCTGCTTAGTTTTACCTGTAGTTAATCAGCCTGCTCATCAAATCAGACCCTAGATCTGCCAAAAATTCATTACAAAGAGGTATCTATAAAGACAAGCAACATTTTGCTCTGACATGCCAGACATTTGTAAATGAGGGTGCTGTACAGAAGCTGCACCATTGCAGAAGTGGCGTGCCCTCATGGAATCAACCAACATTTTTGGAAACTACTATGTGCATGTTTCTGCTCAGAGGTGGAAAATTTTTTTAAATGTACAATGAATAAGCAAGCCCTTCAAGGAGGCTGAAAGCACGTGTGGCAAATGCTGGAAGAATTGTAACCACACTTCTTGAGACCACAGAGAGGCCATAGTTGTGACTGGTTGGGGGGCGGGGGGGCTCCACTGAGGTGGGATTTGAAGCATGAGTAGCAAAATGAAGATAAGTAGACAAGTAGCAAAATGAAGCAAAACTTCATAGCAGAGTAAATAGGATAAGCAAAAGGGATGGGGCATTAAAATGCTTGAGGTAGTAAAATACTACCATTAGAGACAGTGTAGAGAGTGGTGAGAGAAGATACTGGAACCCACAAAATCCACCTATTCAGAATTCCTTCACTTACAGAGACACATCTTATTAAACTAGTACATGGAGGCCAAGCTCAGCTACATTTCTCATTTAATACTGGCCCCCATCTTCATTTCCATTACAGGCTTTGCCTGCAAACTAGCTGTTGAAAGGCTTCCTGGAATATTCCCATCACCACAAAAATTTCTATTAGAGAGTTCCATGTTAGTGAATATTACTGAGGACAGTTGGTAGATTTTGGACAGGTTTAAAACAAAGCAAAAGAAAGTTAGAAGTCAGAAGCATCTGGTAATTTATTTAATGCACCATTATTTTTGCCTTTGCCAACAAAACACCTAAACATTCCAAGGACCCCAGATTTAGACCACATTATTAACATCTTCAGTCTCAAATATTTCTTCAAGTTTTCATATAGCCCTTAGTAAACTATTTTAGAACCTAGCCATCTCTGTGTTGTTGGTGTCGTTTTTTGTGCCCTTTGTGTATGTGCACAAACTCATGTACATCTTCCATCTTGCAAGATTTTAAGCTCCTTAAATGCAACAATTTATTCTTTTAACTTTTTATGTCCCTATTGCCAAGCCCAGTGCTTTGCACATAGAATATGCTCAATAACCATATGTTGGTTAATAACGTCACACAAGTTTCTCTATGATTTAGTCCTGTTTTCCTTTTTAGACTCATCACTCCCACTTCCAGACTTGCTCTTCACAGTTCATTCCTTCTGAGCTCCTTGCAGTTCCCCAAATGCTCCAGGTTTTATATGCTCCCAGGTCTTTGGACACTGATTCCCTGGGAACCAGCTTAAACACCCTGGTGTTCAGCTTGTCTGACCTCCAGGCCGGCTGGCAGCCCCTCCCAGGAGCTTCCTCAGGGAGCCTTCTGTAGCGCTCATCACTCTGTGCACTGTGTCCTCCTCTAGAGCAAGAGCTTTATGAGGGCTGGAACCACAGCTTGTTCCCAGTTCTGTCCCCAGAACTGAATATATGTCTGGCACATAGAAATCACACAAGTATTTATGAAATGAATGAATGAACTAGTGAGCCATAAAAATGATTGCTTATCAAGGTAAGTTCAATTAAAGATTTGTAGTAATGACGAGAACCAAGATTATAGCATTTCTGCCTCCCTATTATCTAAAATAGCAATAATAAATCCAAAATTCAGGAGAACACTTGCCTCAGAGGCAGAGACTGTGGCTTGGGATGGAGCAAAAGCACACTGATGAAACTATAGTTAGCCGTGAATAGCACAGGTTTAGAGCTGCTGGAGTCCATGTAAATGAGTATATACAGATTTTTTCAGTAAATACAGTGGGCCCTTCCAATCGAGGGTTTTCAGTCTATAGGTTTCACATGCTGCGAATCAAAAACAGCATTTTTGAATTCTCAACCAGTTTCCCAACTGTGGGTTTCCAACCCAATGTGAAATAGTGTTTTCCACCTATAGTTGGTTGACTCTGCAGATTTAGAAGACTAGAGTTAAATGCGGATTTTCAACTTGGCAGGCACCCCTAATAACCCTACTTGTTCAAGAGTTAACTGTATATTTTTAAGATTTTAATTATTAATCTGGGTGGTGAGCTCACAATGTTTATTAATGTTTTATAGCATATGTGTTATATATTTTATGTACTGAACATTGCAGAATTTAGAATAATTAAATTTTCAGTATTATTGCTCTTTAGTGACAAGTTAATTTCAAGTATTTTGTCTTTTACTTTTTACAAAATTTTACATTTTTTGTTGCTTTCCATAAATATTTCAACAACCATTTTTATTCTTTCAAATAGGGAACAAAAGGTATTTAGCTTGAAGGGCAACAGTAATATGCTCAATCTTTTCCCCACTTATGAGAAAATGGATGTCACGCTCTACATTAGACCCTCAGACACCTTTAAAAGATTGTTTTCCAGCCCAAATAGTTGTTGTGACCCTAAAGACAGCCAGTGCAACACCTATGCCCAAGAGTACAACTCCTAATTGCTCAATACTGTCAAAGGGTGAAGCTCTCTTCCAAGGAAGCCGGTGAAAAGTAACACGGGCACACTGTGGAATACACTGCTATTGTCCTCAATTTGGTGACTACTATTTGGTGCCAGCATTGTGGTGGGCAGTAAGGATACAGTGAGAACTAAGATGAAAAAGACACAGCTGCTGATCTCCAGGAACTCACCTTCTCATGTTGACAAAGAAACAGAAGTGCACAATGTCAAAGAAACATGGATCAGGAGGGAGGTAGACGGTGAATTTTAAAAACCTCTAAAGGTCGGGGGAAAAGGCATTTCAGGGAGAGAAGACAGCATATACAAAGATGTACATATCACTGTGGTAATACTAAATGGCATAGTAAGTAGACGCATTTAATTTCTTAACAGCCTTCAAATCCCTTTAAAATGAAAAAATTATATAGCATGGGAACAAGAGGAGTACCTTCAGCACACCAGGAATTTTCAGAATTTCACGAATGTATCCACCCACCCTTAACTGTGGACCCTCAGTTGCTAGAACTGGAGATGCACAGGTTGTATTAAAAATCATTTAAAATTTACTCTGCAAGACTTAATACATAATTATATTTGATTTTGGTTAATGTTAAAAAGTTATTGTACATCTGAGCCTTCTGCCAACTAAAGGAAAAAAGCAGGCTCAGAACCACTAAAGAATAAAAATGAACTAACCCAGGCATGGAAATTTTTTAAATTAAAGGATAAATAAGAAAAACCAGGTCATCAGACATTCTCTGGCATTAAACCATCAGCTTTGTTTGTGAAAAGAGGCAGCTCTGCAAAACCTTGGCTGTGGCCTTTCTTGCCCAAGGCTTATTCCATAGATATATTCATTCTCCTTTTCCAAGAACCTTTTCAAAGAACTGAATAGCTCTTTCTGCCAGATCTTCATGTATAATCGTATGGTATTACTTCAACAACCCAGTCAGAAGAAGGCTTTTTTAATTATTCACTCAGCTGGGGGTGGGAGTCGGGATGGGGTGTCGAGAACTGTTAGTCTTGAATTCCTAGTCTTTTTATCAGAAGCCAGCAAACTACATGCACTTGATTCTCCTTTCAAATGGCTGGTTTCTTTGGGCTCTCCCATTGCCATTCTGGGTAGCAAGCCCTGCTAGCAAGGATGGTAATTAGGTGTGATTTAAGTGCTGCATAATTTGTACAATGCTATAAAATGCCAATGCAAAATCAAGGGAGTTTGGTCAAGAGGAAAATTTATTTTGGAAGAGGAGAGGGGGAGCAGGTGGCACTAGGCCATCTGCTTCAAAAGGGATAATTAGGATTCTGATTTTGCTGAGAACATTTTTAGAAAAAGCATTTGCAAGGGTTGCTGAAAAGTAGCATCAATTCTGAGAAGGAACTCGGAAGAGAGCAAAGGCTGAGCAGGCCGAGGTTTCCAGATTAAACCGGTGTCCAGTCGGCCTTGGAAATGAAATTTTTCAGATAGACAGAGCTAGGAAGAAAACCTGTGAGTTAAAAAGTAACTATCGAAGTGGACAGGACAACCCCAGCTCTGACATGTTGTCTCTTTTATCCACATTATTATCCAATGCCTTTCATCTCTAGGAAGTGGAGCAGCATAGAAGGTGTATGGACCAAGATGTTTTGAAATGAGATTTTCTTCCTTTTCATTCCCTGGCCTTTAAGATGTGGCCATGTCTCACTTAGCACCTTTATCTTTGTCAAGGTGCAAGATCTGGGCACCCAAATTCTCAGGTGTAAATACCCCAGGAGAGAGAGACAAGCTCTTAAAAGTCTTGAGAAAGAGGAAAGGGATGAAGGGAGAGGGAGAGAAGGGAAAAATCGGAGGGAAGGATGAAGGGACGGGAGAGAGGGAAGGGGAGAACAGGAAAAAAAGTGCAAAGAAAAATATATTGTTGGGCTCTAAGTTTTAAATAGTATTGATTTTGTGAACAAGCATCATGAATTTAGGTCAATAAAGATAGAGATGATTTCTATAAAATTACCAATGCAAAGGTGTTTGTGCTATGTGCTTTTTAAAAAATTGCACCCTTAGAATTTAATGCTTCAATTTTAGTAGTTTCTGTAATGTGAACTAAATTAGTCGATGTATTGCAATATCTGCCAGCATCTATTATAATTACTGTAATTACCTTCATCTGTTTATTAAGGGACAATTTCTGCTTCATGTCATTATCCTCACACTGAAATAGCACAACACAAATTAGAAATTATATATAGACAAATTAAAGCTCCCTACGAGAATTTGTGTTTCTCATGTGAAAATTTCAGTGCTAGAATCCAAGTTTGGTTAGAGAAGTTTAAATGTAACCCATAACCTGACAAGAAAGGAAGTGAAAAATAATGGGCAATATTGACTAGAAAGAAAGCTCATGAATTCAGACATCATCAATTAAAACTTCACGATGCTATCTTTGCTATATCCATAAAAACATACTTGGTATAAATTCAACTATACCAAGAAGCTTCCTAATGCTATTTTTAAGTCTTGAGGGCTTTAAAAGCTGAACTTAAAAATGTTTTACATGCTACTATAGATTATACCTGGTCACAAAGTTACAAAAGCCCTGCTTACCCCTTTTTGAAACTGCAAATAAGACTAGGTCTACTTCCATACCTCTGCAAAAACACACCCTGCTAAAAAGTAAAATTTTTCTCCTTCCCTTACTTGAAAATATTCTTATTAAAAGGTTACAGAAAAAGGGTTAGTTGAAAGAAAAACTATAATAGTATTTTTATATACATAATAATGTATAGTCTGCTTTTTCACATATTAAGACAGAATGTTGCCAAATCTCAATGTCTACTGTCCTTTAGTACCCCCTTTTGAAAAGGGGGTAAATGTGAAAACCCTCTTTTGTCTCCAACTTGGAATTTTTTATGTTATTGGTTGACTTGAAATCCACTTCTATCAAATGCCAGGTCCATTAATCTCTGTATAATTGCTGAAATGTTCATATAAATCAGTGTGAACTTAAAGCAGAAATGCCTCTCATCTCGTCACAGTGCCATCTTATCTATCACATTCCTCTCTTAAGAATCACAAGAATCATTCTTCTTATGGTGAGATTACATTGAGAAGCCTGCCTAGATGATACCTAAGATGCTACCAATAAAAATCAATTTTCTACTTCTAGTTCAATCTGTGACTAATTTAATTGAAATTTACATATATAAGCAATGACTCCTAAGGAGTCTCATAAGCCTCCCTGTGACCCTTTCACACAAAAACAGTCAGTGTGTTCACTTCTCTAGAGAACTAGAGCACAAAATGCATGAATCCTCCTAACTCACCCTGCTGTTTCCAACTGTAAATAATTCTAAGTCATAGGGTCATAAAATCTTAGCATCAGAAAGGATAGCATCCAATTCAAAACTTCCCTTTTTTTAGCTAAGGAAAATGAGTTCTAGGGAGGTGAAGTACTACAATTGCCTAAGGTCACATATCTCTTCTTGATAGTATAGTTAAGAAATGTGGAAATTCACTAAGCAAATGATGGCTATTAGCCTACTAGTTCTTGGTGTATTAGAAAATAATAAAGTAACATTATTTTTTTACTTTGGCTTCAGATTAACTTACATGAGCTTTCTCCTTAATTAATCTGTGAAAAAAGCCTTGATTTTGTGAATGTTAAAAAGGGAAATTCTCAATTTATTTCCCCACATTTTGGCCTTGACCCATAATCCAAAATAAATAAATAAATAAAGGTTTTGTACTCATATTCTGACCTTCTCTCCACTTACTTCCTAGACCTCTCTTCAGGAGAAGGGGCTGCCTCTAATTGGTCAGAGATGATGTTCATTAGGCCATATTTTGCCAGATGGTGTGTTACTATGCCATGAACAGGCACAATGCTACATTTTTTTTTCCGAGCTTTTTTCTTATTTTTTACATGAAAGTACCATGAGCAGTAGGTTCAGCTTACTGTCTTTTGAACTTCCTAGTGCTCATCAGTTTGCCACCTGGGAAAATGCCCATCCATCTCCTCTCCTCTTCCACTGAGCAGCCTCACTTGGTCTGCTGACCTGGCCTTGAGCTAAACCCACTCTGGGCCACACAATGGCAACAAATATGTCCCCTGCTAATGCCTGGCTCCTTTTCTCCTGGCGTGAACTAGTGGGCTTTGGATTCGTTTATCCTTGCTTCACAATTCAGAGATCTTCTCTTCAGGTTGGGTGTGGTTGGGGTGGGGTGAAAATAAGCAGATATTCAGAGCAAAGGAACCAGAAGATGGCATTTCAACTCAAGTCTAAGGTATGTGACCTGCCCAACTCAGTTCTACCAGAGAAGCCCTGCTCAGGGGTCAGGTGAGGAATAGTGGCTGGTTATTGTATCTTTGCCAAGCTGTATTACCACTACTAATTGTGGTAATGTGTTTCCCGTGTGGTTGGTCCTTATCTTTTGTATGTATAGACCCCCTAGGGGAAACCCCAAAGGAAAGAGGGGTGAATGACTAATTTCTACTCCAAACCCACAAAGCAAGTACCTAACTCCATATTATCATAGACAAGAAAAAGAAATCCAGGTCAGCCCTGGCTGGGTGGTTCAGTTGGTTGGAGCATCTTCCCATACACAAAAAGGTTGCAGGTTTAATCACCAGTAAGGACACATACCCATGTTGTGGGTTTGGTCCGATCAATCAGTGGTTCTGTTTTACATCAGTATTTCTCCCCCATCTCCCTTTCTTTAAAATCAATACACATTTCCTCAGGTGAAGATTGTCTCTAAAATCCAGCTAATCTTCTAGTAAGACCTAACCTAGCTCCTAAAGGAAGGCTATCTATAAAATGCCCCCACCTCAAGATCTCTGCTCAGTGTTTCCTAAAGCCATTAAGAAAACATGGAGACACATGCCAGTGTTCCCCTTTGGGCATATCTGATTCTTTCCTCCAACAGAAACAATCAAGTGTCTTGGGCTCATTGATCATTTTACAAGAAGGAAAAAATACTTAGTCTGCCTCAGGCAAGATAGGCCACAGAGGGGAAGAGAAGAATCACTCTACCTGTGTTGAGACTAGATTTAGGTACCTAGATGATACCTAAAGTACTACCAACAATAATTAATTTTCTAGTTCTAGTTCAATCTGTGACTAATTTAATTGAAATTATACATATATAAGCAATGACATTTTTCTAGACAAAGAAACATAGTGATGCTTGTAAAGTCCTTAGAAGATTGCACCAATGGAGCAGGGCCACAGTAGCTCTTGACTGTACTGAAAACCAGCCTTCAAGGTAAAAAATAGGATTGGTCAATGTGCTTTTAAGTGCAGTACATCAAAGTAGAAAGAGTGCCAGATAATGAGGAAACTCAGGTGTTAGTCTTGAATACCCTTGGGGTATTCAACCTCTCTGAACATTTAATGTATGCCTCATCTATAAAATAAAGCAGTACTCACATCTCCTCACAGTTACATCAAAATTACAACTGTGCTATGGAACAACCAACATTCAAAACCACCTAAAATCTAGCTAGATGAAAGTCCTACAACTAAGAATAAAAGGAAGCCACACTAAAAATGGAAGGAGGGGAGGGCTGGCCCCACACCCATATGTGGCAGATAATAACAGGGAAGGATATCTGGGCTGTGGAGGTACCTCCTGAGGAACAAGGAGTCCCAGCCCTACACCAGGCTCCCCATCCCAGAATTTCAGTGCTAAAAAGAGATATCCTCATAACTTCAGGCTACAAAAACAGGCAGAGGTTGTGGCTGAATGAAATGAAGAGCTTCTGAAGTGTCAAGCAGTTCCTCTTAAGGGGCTTGCACACAGACTTACTAGGACCCACTCACACTGACCTCCAGCACTGGGACAGCAGCTCCAAAGGCACCAGGGACATTTGGGGAGGAACTGAACAGTCTGGCAGCAGGATGAGAGCTAGCGGGGCAGTTTTCTGCCAGATAAATGTACTGATTGGGGCCATTGTTCTTTTTCTAATAACCTCCCCCAACACAGTGGGTAGGTGGGCACCATATCTGAGTCTTCATAAACCTGGCTTACACTTTTTGCCCTGCTCTGGTGGTTCCCTAAGACCCTACCCTACTGAACTTGCAAACCCACTGAAGCTATTTCCAGTGGCTTTTCCATATCCACTTTTCCAGTGGCTGTCTTGACTCATGCTTCAGACTTTCCTAAAGTCTCTCAAACAAGCAGCATCTGGCCTGAGTGAGCCCTATACCTTTTGATAAGTAGGCCCAGGCCTGGCACTAGCAGTAGACAGCATTGGTTCACAGCTTAGCCTCACCAGGGCACCTCCAAGCCAGTACAAGTAAAAGCTATCTTCAGATCACTTTATAGCTCATGCCAGATGTCCCTGAGCAGAGCACAGATGGCAGCTGACCTTGGTCTGCACCTCCAAGGAGGTCCCAGAGCCAGCACACTTGGTGGATTAGCTTCAAACCACATCAAAGCCCCACCCAACCACTACCACATGCAACAAACTCAAGGAGCAGATTCAGTGGGCACCACAGCCCTGCTAAAGTAAGTCATGCTCTGTGGAGTGAGCCCATGCACAGCTGATCATCCACAGTGTTAGTGGTTGAAGACAATCTTTGAGGCTGATAGCCTGGAGGAAAATCCCTCCCACTGATGTGTGAACAGCAATCAAAACTCAACTATAACAAGAGAGTATACACAGTCTACTTGAGATGGTAGGCAGTGAAAGGGGAATGCACCTGAAGTAATCAGTTCAGGTGATCAGGGAGGCTATACCAATGGACCCTACAGAACAGCTACTACCTTAGATCATTCTGCCAAGCTCAGGAGATGTGGCAGCTTTACATAATTCATAGAAACAAACACAGGAAGGCTGCTAACATAAGGAGACAAAGGGACATGTCCCAAATGAAAGAAGAGAACAAAAAAGAAAAAATAATAATAAAATGGAGATAATCTACTAGATGCACAGTTTGAAATACTGATTATAAGGATATTGAATAAACTTAGTGAGAAGTTTAAAAGCATTAAAAAGTCCATGCAAACCATAAAAAAGAGTCAGTCAGAATTGAAGTATCACTAACTGAAATGAATAATAATTTTAAAGGAATCAACAATAGAGTAGATGAAGCTGAGGATCAAATCAGTAATTTGGAATAAGAGAATGCAAAACACCCAATCAAAAAAAGAACAAAGAATTCAAAACAATAAGGATAGTGTAAGGAGCCTCTGGGAAAACTTTAAGCACACCAACATTCGCATCATGGGTGTGCCAGAAGGAGAAGAGAGAGAGCAAGAAATTAAAAATCTATTTGAAATAATAAAGGCAGAAAAATTCCTTAACTTGGTAAAGAAAATAGACATATAAGTGCAGGAAGCAAAGAGAATCTCCACAAGATAAACCCCAAAAGACCCACACCAAGACACATGATAATTAAAATTCCAAAGGTTAAAGACAAGGGGATACTTAAAAGCAACAAAAGAAAAGTGGTTCATTACCTACAAGGAAGCTCCCATAATGACTGTCAGTTGATTTCTCAACAGAAATTTTACAAGCCATAAAAGATTAGCAAGCAATTCAAAGTGATAAAAAGTCAAGACCTAAAATCAAGATTACTCTACCCAGCAAAGCTAACATTAGAATGGAAGGACATAAAAGAGCTTCACAGACAAAAAAAGCTAAAGAAGTTCATCACCACCAAACCAGTATTACACAAAATGTTAAAGGGTCTTCTTGAGGGGGAAAAAGAAGAGGAGGAGGAGGAGGAGGGAGGGGGAGAAGAAGAAGAAGAGGACCAAGAAGAAGAAAAAAAAAGGAGGAGGAGGAGGAAGAGGAGGAGAGGATGGGAGGGGAGGGAGGAGAGGAAGAAGGAAAGGAAGGAGCGGATGAAGGAGAAAAAAGAAAAAAAGGAAAAAGGAGAGGGAGAAAAAAGAAAAAGGAGAAGAAAAATATGAACAATAAAATAGCAATAAATATGTATCTATCAACAATAAAATCCAAAAAATAATAATCAAGCATAACAGAAACAGACTCATAAATACAGAGAACATTTTGACACTTGCCAGATTGGAGAGAGGAGGAGGATGGAAGAAAAAGGTGAAGGGATTAAGAAGTACAAAATGGTGGTTAGAGAATGGTCAGGGGGAAGTAAAGTACGTTATAGGGAATATAGTTAATAATATTCTAATGACTATGTATGGTGTCAGATGGGTGAGATTTATCAGGATAATCACTTAGAAAGTTATATAATGTTGAATCACTAGGGTGTACATTTGAAACTAATATAATGTTGTATGTCAACTGTAATTGAAAACTAAAAAATTATTTAAATTAGAAGGAAAGATGGTGACAGAGTAGAGGGCAGTGCTGATGGTGTTCTTGAGTGCCAGAGCAGCTGGAGGATAGGGTAGGGAGCATGAGATGTCTGCAGGTCCCTGTGAACTGGAGCGGTAAGCATCTGGACTCAGAGGAGCACAGCCCAGAGGCTGCAGAGACCTACAGGAGAGCAGGTGAGACAGTTCCAAACCGGCTGGTGTGCCAAAGTCAGCTCTGGGCAGTGGCAGCTCTGCCCAGAGGGGCAGCTCTGACTAGAGACAGCTTAAGGCTCCCCAGTGACTAGAAATTTGAGCAGTGAAGTGTGGACAGTGAGTGCAAATTCCGGAGGGAATGAGGAATTGAATTCCTGCAGTGGAAGGACTGTGTGAGAGCCATGATCCTTAGGCTGAGAGAGAGGAAGCTCCTTACTGGGCCAGAGGTGGAGGAGGAGAGACCTGTGGGGAGCAGGAGCAGGGTGAGTGGGGAAATGCACTGGTTGGGGCGGTGAGAGGGCCAAAAATTGTGCCACTTGCGCCACCTGCAGAGAGGGCTGCTCAGAGCCCCAGCAAGAAGGGAGGCCCAACCCCGAGCACCCACACTGGTGCACAGGCTCCCACGTAAACCGAAGCTCGAAATTGTACACTGGAACTTGCTGCTGGTGCAACTCGTGTGCCCATTGTGGGCAACAAAAACCTCCTTGAAGAGCTGGAAGGGGAGGGGGAGCCATCGCCAGCACACAGCTCAGGCTCCCCTATAGAGCCAAGTGCCCATTGCAAGAGGAAACCTCCTCCAGGAACCTGAGTTGGAGGGGTAGCTAATGACACCACAAACAACACCCTGTAGTTCTCCACACTGAACCAGCGAGAGAAGGGAGGGACCCAAAATGCCAGCAATGCTGAAACCCAGCTAGGTTACTGGAGGCTCAGCCTACCAGGAGGCATGACAGTCAGAATCAGCCCTGATTGTAACAGCCACAGGCCCTGCCATTCCAAGGTCCCACAGCCTGACTGCAGACTGCAGAAATGTGACCAAGGAAGAGGTAGACATAGGAAATGGACTGCTAATCTCAAGCACCGAGAGCTACATACTGTTAATCCCTGACATATCCTTTTCAAACGGTCACTTCCAGCCCTCACAATTAGTGCATGTTAAGTAAATAGAGTTTCTATCATAGTGTATCTCAAATCTCATATTTTACTCCTCCCTTCTCTCAATTCATTTAATTACCCAAGATCCTCTTCCTACTCTTGTTTTAAAGTCTACTCAGTCTCCTGCTACAACTCATTCCCAGTCCTCAATCTAAGTATTCCTCCCCTCCCCAGCCTCTTAAAACTTGTTTTGTGGGTGCGCTACTGGGGGCTACACATTCTTTTTTCTGTTACAAAATGCACTGGTCCTGGCTCCACCTTAACCAATCAGTGCTCATTGAGGGTGGATAGTGAGGTAGGTGTGGCAATTATATATATAGGCTTAATACTGTTTACTTGCACTTGAGGCATTCTGATTTTCCCCCTCCCAATTTGTATATGAGGTGAAGTTGGCTTTCTCTCTTGCATCCCCATTATCTTTGCTACCTCTTTGCACCCTTCAAAATTATCTATACTTTAGTCAGCTTAATCATTTTTCCCCTCTTATAACAGTCTTATCATATCTACATCCTTATTAAGACTGGCTCATTTGCAGCTGAGGGTGTGATTAAGGGTGGGGTTATCTAGGAGGGTATGGGTATCTAGCTAGGTTCATATGCAGTTGAAAGGGGGATTAAAGGAGAAAGATATCTTTGAAGGTGTGGTTATTTTGCCTGGACTGATGGTTCTGTTTTAGGAGCAGCTCAATAACAGTGTATGAGATGTGATAGAAGGAGTGTCTCTCAATCAGCCAACTGGAGTGAAAGGAGCAACACATAAAACAAACCCAAAATACAACCAGACAACCCAAGTTAATGACATAAAGGGCACTCCAAGAGCAACAAGTTGAGAAAAATCTAGGAGACTGCACCATGGAACCCCACAAATCTCCTAACATAGAAGGGCACTCCATGAAGGCAGGGAGTCAAAGCAGATTAATTCAAGAAACAAAAACAAGCAATAATAGACACCAAAAGTAAGGAGGAAAAAAACTCGTCCATCACCAAAAAGAAAGGAGGAATCATGAGACAGACTGAGAAATGAAATAGGAACAAGCAAGCTATCAGACATAGAATTCAAAGAAATTATTATAAGAATACTCCACCAGCTCATGGAACTCAAAGAAAACTACAAAGAACTCCAGGGCAACTACAAGGAACTTACGGAAAATTACACCAGCATTAAAAAAGGACACAGAAAACATCAGTAAGAACCAGGAGGAAATGAAGAACACAATCTCAGAACTAAAAAACACAATAGTAGGAATTCAAAGCAGGTTAGATGAAGCAGAGGACCAGATCAGCAAATTGATGGACAACAGGGAAAAAAATAACCAGACATTGCAACAAAATGAAAAAAGACTGAAGAAGAATGAAAAGGTTTTAAGAGAAATACAGGACAACATGAAACACAATAATATCTGTATCATAGGGATACCAGAAGGAGAAGAAAAGCAAGGAATAGAAAAACATGTCTGAAAAAATAATGACAGAAAACTTCCCTAAAATGATAAGCAAAAGGGTCACTGAAGTTCAGGAAGCACAGAAGGCCCCAATGAAGATGAATCCAAACAGACCCACTCCAAAATACATCATAATTAAAATGGCAAACTTCAAAGACAAAGAGAGAATCCTAAAAGCATCAATAGGGAAATAGCCAATAATACATAAAGGGCTCCAATAAGGTTATTAAATGATTTCTCAACAGAAACAATACAAGCCAGAAAGGAAGGGCAAAAAATACTTCAAGTAATGAAAAACAAAAGCCTGCAACCAAGACTATCTACCCAGCAAGGCTCTCATTCAAAATAGAAGGAGAAATAAGGAGTTTCCCAGACAAAAGGCTAAAAGAATATACCTCCACCAAACCAGTACCGCAAGAGATGCTAAAAGGCCTGCTTTATTTATTTATTTATAAAAATTTTCATTTTAATATATTTTATTTATTTTACTATTGCAGTTGTCCTAATTTCCCCCCCTTTGCCCCCCTCCACCCAGTACCCCATTCCCTCCAGCAATTCCCTCCTTAGTTCATGTCCATGAGTCATGCATATAAGTTCTTCGGCTTCTCTATTTCCTTTGTTCTTCTTAACATCCCCCTGTCTATTCTGTAACCACCAATGTGTATTTTTTTTTTCCCTTTCATATCCAGACAATTCACCATTTAATTACTACCTTCTGTCAGCTTCCCAAATCATATTAATACAAAGTTTTCCTTTCATTGTTCCAAAATACCTACATTAATTCATTTGTTTAAAAAATTACTCTTTTAGCCCTGGCTGGTGGCACAGTGGATAATGTGCCTGCAAACCCAAACATCACTGGTTCGATTCCCAGCCAGGACGACATAACCAGGTTGCAAGCCAAGTCTCCAGCCAGGTCCGTGGCAAGAGGCAGGTGAAAGACAACCATATATTGATGTTTCTCTTCCTCTCTGCCTCTCTCCCTTACCCTTTCTCTGAAAAATAATAAATAAAATCTTAAAAATAAATAAATTAGAGAAAGAAAGAATTACTCTTTTGAGTAATATGAATTGCAATATTACCAAACACATGCAAAAATACATTTACACCCATACATATTTTTACACATATTTAAAGTACATACTGGATTTTGAAGAGTGAATGCAAAAAATTTAAAATATGCCAATAGTTTACATAATTATTACATGTTAAATGATAGTATTTTAGATATATTGTAGCAAGACTAAGCAGTTTTTTCTTCTTTAATACTTATTTTACTTTGGAATGCTATTTTTGTGAAATATATCACAGAAATGGTATATTGCAGAACTCACTTTTATGAAAGTTGTCCTAGAGACAGTGCCAAACCCATAGTAAAAAATGAGTTTGTTTTTTGAGTCAAATCCTCCCCCCTCTAATCACACACCTCAACTTTATAAAAGGTCTACTTTAAAATGATGAAGAGCCCTGGCTGATGGCACAGTGGATAAGGTGCTGGCCTGTGAATTCAGGAGTCACTGGTTAGATTCCCCAGCCAGGGCACATGATGAGATTGCAGGCCAGGTCTCCATCCAGGTCCATTGCTGGAGGCAGGTGAAAGGCTACCATACATTGATGTCTTTCTCCCTCTCTGCCTCTCTCCCTTCCCCTCTCTCTAAAAATATTAAATAAACTCTTTAAAAAAATAAACTTTTAAAAAATTTTTCAAAAATTTCTTAAATGATGAAGAAACAAAGAGAGGAATGTAGGAACAAAGGGGGAAAATGTCAATGAAGAAGTACCTCTCAATAATAACCTTCAATGTAAATAGATTAAATGCACCAATAAACAATAAAATTAAATTTAGAAAAAAGACATAGGGTAGTTGAATGGATAAGAAAACGTGACCCACATATTTGCTGTATGCAAGAGACCTACCTCAGAACAAAAGATTGACACAGACTGAAAATGAAGGGATGGAAAAATATATTTCAAGTAAATGGACATAAAAAAAGGCTGGGGTAAAAATACTTACATCAGATAAAACAGATTTCATGATGAAGGACATAAAAAGTCAAAGAAGAGCATTTCATAATACTTAAGAGAACAATCCATCAAGAAGACATAATAACCCTTATAAATATATATGCACCCAACCTAGGAGCACCCAAATATATCAGGAAAATCTTGGAAGACTTGATCTACTTGACCTAATAAGTGAATTTGGCAAAATAGTGAGATACAAAGTCAATATTCAGAAATTGAAGTCTTGGGGCTCTCCAAGATGGCGACAGAGTAGAGAGCAGTGCTGATGGTGTTCTCGAGTACCAAAGCAGCTAGAGGACAGGATAAGGAGCGTGAGACGTCTTCAGGACCCTAGGGATTGGAACGGGCAGCATCTGGACACAGGGGAGCACAGCCCAGAGGCAGAGGAGGCCAGCGGGACAGTAGGTGAGGCGTTCCCGACCGACCGGCCGGCGGGCCTAGGTCGGCTCTGGGCAGGGGCGGCTCTGCCCTGAGGGGCGCGTTTGACTGGGGCCAGTTCCGGGCTCGCTGGTGACTAGAAGTCTCAACAGAGAAGTGCGGGCAGCGAGGGCGAACGCCGTAGGGAACCCGGAATTGAACTCTTGCAGGGGAGGGACTGTGAGAAACTCACTCCGGCAACGGGGAGAGGCGGAGAAGAGTCCTGCGGGAAGCCGGAGCGGGGGAGCGGGAAGTGCACCAGCGGGGCGGCGAGAGGGCCGAAAACAGAGCTGCTGGGCCACCGGGGAAACAGCAGCTGGAGGCCCCTGCGAGGGGGGAGGCCCAGCCCTGCGCAACCACACAGGCCCCCAGGCTCCGCGGGAAACAAAGCGGCAAGCCAGTGAGCCGGAACTAGTGGCGAGGGTAACTGACCTGCCATTGCCGGAGACAAAGGCCGCACCACCCACGCCTGGGAGGGGCTCATCACAGAGGCCGAGTAAAGGATTCCGCGGAGAGCTGATTGGCTTGGAGGCGTGGTGCTCGCCCCGGAAGGGCGGGACAGTGTAGGCGGACCCGGACAGTGTTGACTGACAGGCCCGGCCTCCTCCCGGAACTGTGGGGGCGGGACCAGTCGACACAGGGACCAGAGAAAGTGCGGGCTGCCCTGCAGAAGTGCTGGGAGCCAGTCCTGGGCAAGAACCTCTGCCAGGAGTGGGAGGGGGCTCCCTGCGGGCTCCAGAACACCGGTAGCGCTAAAACCCAGCCAGGCTGCTGAAGGCCCAGCCTACCTGGGGGCGGACACTCAGAATCAGCCCTACTGCGACAATCAGAGGCCCTGCCACGCACCAAGACCCGGCTAGAATATAGACTATAGACTGTAAAGTCCTGACCAAGAAAAAGAGGCAGCCTCAGGAAAGGGATTGCTGCCAATCTCAAGCACCTGAATTATAC
>PVIW01007486.1:0-72293 GCA_004026585.1 Noctilio leporinus
GGCCCAAAGGCATATGAAAGAATGATTGACATTACTAGCCATCAGAGAGATGCAAATTAAAACCACAATAATATACCACCTCACACCTTTCAGAATGAATATCATCAACAAATCAAATGAACAAGTGTTGGTGAGGATGTGGGGAAAAGGGAACCCTGGTGCACTGTTGGTGGGAATGCAGGCTGGTGCAGCCACTATGGAAAACATTATGGAGTTTGCTTAAAAAACTAAAAATGCCTGTGGTTGATGGCATAGTGGATAAGGCGCCGGCTTGCTTACTGAAAGGTTGCTGGTTCAATTCCCAACCAGGGCACATAACCAGGTTGCAAGCCAGGCCTCCAACCAGGTCTGTAGCTTGAGGTAGGTGAAAGGCAACCATACATTGTTATCTCTCTCCTCTCTGCCTCTTTCCCTTCCCCTCTCTCTAAAAATAATAAATAAATAATTTTTTTAAGAAACCTAAAAATGGAACTGCCTTTTGATTCAGCAATGCCATGAGTAGGATTATACCTGAAGAGCCCTGAATCACCAATTCATAAGAACTTATGTACTCCTATGTGTATTACAGCACTATTTACAATATCCAAATGCTAGAAACAGCCTATGTGTGCATCAGTGGATGAATGGATCAAAACACTTTGGTATATTTACACAACGGAATACTACACAGCAAAAAAAACCAAGGAACTTCTACCCTTTGCAACAACATAGATGGAACTGGAGAGTATTATGCTTAAAGAAATAAGCCAGTCAGTGAAAGACAAATGCCATATGATCTCACCCATTTCAGGACAATAATGAAAAAGGAAACAAACTAGCAAAACAGAACCAGATACATGAATACAATGAATAGACCTTCAGTGGACAAAGGGGAGGGGGAGGGGTTCATGTAGGCAAAGAAGGGGAGCATTTTAGTCAAGGAACTAGTATGAGAGAATCATGGACATGGACAACAAGTGGGATTGAGTTTGGTGCGGAGTGAGAGTGTGGGAAGGGGATAAAAGGGAGTGGAAATGGGATTGATGTAATACAAGATCAATAAAATTAAATTTAAAAGTTTGTTAAATAAATAGAAGAAACAGTTTTGCAAAATTAATAAGAAGCACGTGAAATAAGGAGATGCAAAATTATTTCCAATTGATCATGCACATCATGTGTGTGTGTGTGTTTGATAATCTATCACTCCATTAGTTTCTGCCTATAAATAAGCCATTTTCATATGCACTTTTAATATATTTATCTCAGTCTCATGATTTGTTTTTTTAGCCAATGGTTGCATTAGTATGTTGTTTGTTAAGCCTCCCAATGAAATAAACTAGAACTTGACTCTCTTTTCTTAATTATTATTTTTTAAACACTTTTTGAAGAGAGTTTCTACTGAGAACAGCTCAGTATACAGTATTTTAAAGGAAATATGTGATCCAAAATGGCAACAGAGTGGAAGTTATGCTCGCCTCTTATCGGGATCAAACTGGAATTGCAGCTAAATTATAGCACAATCATTCTGAGTAACCAACTGAAAACTAGCTGAATAAAAGTTTTATAACCAAGGGCTTACAGAAGAACATTTGAGACTGGTAGGAAAGGCAGAGATGTAAAAGCAGCTGGCCTCACTCCCATGGGTGGTAGCTGAGGGATATCTCAGCTGTGGGGGTGTGGCCCCTGAGAAGTGTGGGGTCTAAACCCCAAGCCAGGCTCCCCAGCCCAGAGCATCAGAGGCATGAAGAGGTGCCCACATAACACGTGGCTGTAAAACATAGCATGGTTTCTGTCCACCAGAGAGAGAGAGAGAAGTCTGCTAGAAGCACAGGTGCCTTCTTAAAGGGCCAACCCACCAATTTCATCCATAGCCTCTTACCCATGGGCTCCAGAGGGCAGAATAAAGAGTCACATGAAAAGAGTCTGGTGGGGGGAACACTCCCCTCCATATGACATCAGCCGGGGGTGGGGGGGGGGAGCAATCTCCCCACCCTCTAGGCTCCCTTTCACCCTACCCTGCAGACTTTATGCCCTGCTAAGGAGTCAGCTGCATTGGCCAGAGTGTAGAGGCCTGGGAAAGTTCAGAGGGTGTAAGTGGCTGAGTTCTATGGCTTTGGGGAGGGGCATTCCCCTCACTTTCTCAGGAACCTGACTGGTGAATCTCCCTCCCAGGAGATTCTCTAGAACCACTCTCCAGGCCTCCCATAAACCCGCCCTCTGGAGGCTGGAGGCTCCATCCACCCAACTCCTAGTGGCTCTGCTCTGCCAGGGTCAGAGCAAAATCCAGGACAAACCAAATTGTGGAGTTCTGGGGTGGGGTTCACACCCTCACCTTCCCTAAAGCCTGACTGGCACATGGCCTCATAGGAGATCCATTAGCTTCACCCTCTGGGCTTCTGACAGTCCCACCTTGTTGATCTCTGTCACCTCCCAGAAGAACCTGCGACAGCCCGAGGTATGTTGGAGACCCTACCAAGACAAGGGCAAACCTTTGTCAGTTTGGGCCCAAAAAAATTTGCTGGCCTCACCTGATGACTCCCTGAGACTCCTACCCAACACAAAGGTGTGCATGCACCCAGTGGGTGGCAGCTAGACTTGGAATACCGAGGGTCATTTGCTGAGTGGCCTCAGACCCATCACTGGCACTGAGCTTACACCTGTACCAATCTGGTGAACACCGCTTGCCCTTGCCTGATGATTGACTGAAAACCCACCTCATGCAACTCAAGTACTACCACAGTTTTCTTTCAGCGACTGAGCCTAACTGGAAGCTGGAAGGTGGAAGCAGACAGAAGCAGATATCAGAACGCTATGGAATTTTGATTACCTGCCCCCAGGTCCATAGCTAGTAAACCAGCCTTGGTGAAAAGTTTGTTCCTTCAATTGTGCATCCAGGACCAGCAGAGGTAGCCACAAACTGTGGGTCACTAGTAGCTCAAAACAGGTTGCCCAGGGCTTGTAACAGGAAGCATCCAACATAGGTCTGCACCAGAGTATCTCCCAAGAAGCCCAGAATCAACAAACCCAATGGCTAGCTTCTGACAACATCAGAACAGGATCTAATAAGATTCACAAGCAGCATATCCAAAGGGAGCTCTTGGCAAGCACCAAGCCCTGCTGAGGCAAATTCCACTTTGTGTGGTCAGCATCTGCACAGCAGCTCACATGCCATGGTCAGGGTTTGTTACCAAGCAAAGCAGGACTCATTCATGTGGTGCCTTGGTGTAAGACCCAATAATTAGTGTTGAGAAAAATAGGTCTTTATTTACAATATTCCAACCTGAGGAAGGGCTGGGAGCACCTTAGCTCATAGCCCTGTTCTCCCACAAGACCCAGTACTTCTCTTGCTCCCTCAAAGGCTATATATAAGCCAACCTCAAACCCGATAGTTCCCCATTCCTTATCTGTCAGCTCTCTCTTTCAGAATCTGGGGTATGCATTCACTGGCCTTCATATAATAGTCCAGAAAACCATGCACCATGTTATACTGGATCATGGTGAAGTCCTTGAAAGGCACATGTCCTAAGAGAATGTCCTCTCTGCATGTTACAAGTTCCAAGAGTCCAGATAGAATCTGGGTCTGCAAAGCAGAGTCTTTGGTGGCTTCAGCGCCAGCTGGAGCAAGCACGATCAAAGCAGCTGCATGCCTGCTTTCTTACTAGTCCAGGTCACATGGCCAGGTCCTGACTGCAAACTTCATGGCTGCTTGCTGCTTCTTCATTCTCACTATGGACCAACTTCACTATAAACTGCATAGCGGCCCTGGCTGGTAGCACAGTAGATAAGGCACTGGCCTGCGAACCCTAAAGGTCGCTGGTTCGATTCCCCAGCCAGGGCACATAACCAGATTGCAAGCCAGGTCTCCAGCCAAGTCTGTGGCTGGAGACAGGTGAAAGGCAACCATACATTGATGTTTCTCATGTAATACAACAACAATAAAAAAAAAAAAAAATTTTTTTTTTAAATAAATAAATAATCAACTGCATAGCCGTGACATCATGGCTCTCTCTCTCACACACACACACCAGATCTCATGGTGGGCTGGTGTGGCCCCTCTGCACTCTTTCAAACCACATGGCCCAGCACACCAAATGGTTGTTGCCTTTCACTTTCACTGTCTCCTTTCCTTCTGGCTCTCTCCTTCAAGAAAGGCAGAGGCTATCACCTTGTCATTGCTGTGCAAAGTATATTAAACAGTATCACCTGCTCTTCCACAGCCCTGCTGTGAGAGATCACCAGGAGACCAATGTGGGAGCAGGTAAGGGGCTCAATGGGGGATGAGGAGTGAAGCCAGTATGGAAGCTGGTAGCAGGTTTATTTGGGGTTGAGAAGGAAGGGCTTTTCCTGGACCACCTAGAGGGCCCATGGACCAGGGGAATGGAGACTCCCAGCCCAGCCGTTGGAGGGCTAAAGGAGTCCCCCATGATTTCTATTGGCATGTTTTAAGCTTGCAAGCTGCAGCAGGTATGGCATCAGAGGTCTGATTAGGGCATTGTTCCTTGGCAAGTGTTTGTCTCAAGCAAATTCCCACACATCCTGTAGTTCTGATCAGGTTCATTAACACATTCCAACCTGGCTGCCTCTATACTCTGTCAAGCCCTAGCTACCAACCTGCCAGGGATATGCAAAGTACCTTCAAAGATGCACTGTCTCCCTCCCCCTCCCCCAAAACCATGGGCCGAGGGGTACTTTGGGGATTCTGCTGTTCTGTAACAATTCTCCCCTTTTAGACTTAAGGCCCTTTATAATCTTATAAAGGACAACAGGAGAAGGTCTTGTAACCTTCTGAAGCTATTACCTGCTGGACATGGCACTGTTCTACCTATCCTTGGGCCCAGGGATTCCTAATAGAGTGGGGGTATGGGATAGGGGTGTCCTTCACACGTGGGAAAGGATCTTGCAGAGTCTAGGTCAGTTGGCTGTCTCCTGGCAGCCACATCATTGGTTTCCAAAGGCTGGCACTGCTGCAAAAGCTGACATTCTGGGGGCAACAGATTTGGCAAGAGGGTTATAAGGCACAATTAAAGCCATAACCACTAAATGACAAAGGCAAGGACCAATTCATTAATGTCCCACATTAAGAAGAGTGGCTTTTCTGGAGGAAGGTGTGTAAGGTGTGTCACACCTGCCCAAAGCCCTTTTGCCTGCTACTTAGCCTGGGCTGAGGGGAATATCTTAGGACTCCCCCATTTTATACATCTGAGCTCTTTCTGTGCAAGCTGTTTGGGCAGAAAAGGAAGCCAGTTTTAAAGTGAAGTCCAGAAACCACCCCATACTTCAGCAACCCAATCACCTAGTTCAGCCAAACTGTTGAGTTTCAGCAGGTGGTGATGCAGATGGGCTTCTTAAGTGAGGTCTACATGCAACCAATTGCTCAAGTAATGAGATCATAGGTTTATAATCTATGAAAACACAAGGAAGAACACACATGTTATTCACACTATAACCGACAAACAAGTCTCTGAGTCTGCAAGACTGTCTTTTTGGGAAGACATCCAGTTGCAAGGCCTTTGCTGACATGACATTTAATAGTAGCAATTTGGCACATCCTTCTTGCCTGTAAACTAAGCATGTTACAAACCCAGTTACAACTTTTAAATGAAAACAAACTTTAAAGACAGTTAGCTGCACTAGTCTAATGTCCTTCACTGTGCATTGTGATTTTCCTTGCATCATGATTTTTTCCCATAAATCACCCTCATTGTCATTAAAGGAGCTGCATTAAGTCCAGTTTTAACTTTTCCTGTGTGTTTGCATAAACACAATAAGAGCAACAATTGATCATATATGGTCTTTAAATCTACTTGGCTGGAACTCACATGAGGAACATTTAGTCGGCCCTTCAGGGCAGAGAAGCAGAGCCACACATCTGCCATCTGGCCTTGCCTGTAACACAGGCTTCTCCCAAGTCATTGAAGTTTTCCATTGTGCTTCAAGTTCCCTCCTAGCCATTGTTCTGGAAAGCAACTTCATTCCTTCCCTGGAAAGACTGCCATGAATGCACAACCAACCAAGGTAACAGGCTTTCTCATGAGCTTTTGCTAGCTTCAAAAGTCAATTCCAGTTCCCCAGAGCTTCTGATAACAACCAGAGTCCAAGCATGCCTCCTTCAGGCATGACATTCCAGTTAAAGTCTTGGTTGACAAAACACCTATTAACAACTGGCCTTACTGGTTTTATGCAAAGAAACAATGAGTCATCACTCACTCCCCCAGCATGCCAAATTCTGGAGGGGTCAGGTAAGGAGAAAAATGTAAAGCATGATGGAAAATCCTTATCCTTCTAATCTTCACTCAGACTGCATCTCTATGCCTTATACTTTCTATTGCTAAAACCATATAATTTCATTCCAAAGTTTCACAAACTTCTTCAACCTTCTTTATACCTTTTATGAACCTTCTTCATTCCCATGTCTAATACTTTCCCTTGTTTACTTTTCTACATAGTGTGATGTTTTAGCTCTCCTTGGGAAATCTCAATTTCCTTCCAGAACAGAAAGAGTAAAATCAAAGCAAAAACAAAATTCCAAAAGAAGAAGGGGGGTCTAGAAGTAGCTCTGGAATCTTCTCTCATTTAGGCACTCTCTTGCCCACCAGTGAATCCACTGGTTTCCTGGAAGAAACATGCCCTTTCACCTATAGCTGGCACACTCATCATCATTCCATGGCCCCTCACTTTAATGGCAGAAATCCCCTCTCACCTGCCAGTGCACCCACTGGTCTGCTGGCAAACGTGTGTCTTCTCGCCCCTCAGTCTCTTGGTAGAAAAATTCTCTCTTGCCCCAAGTTGGATTCCAATGGCCCTAAATAGCCCTTCCTAGGTCCCAAAGGGCATAGGCATTCTCCCCAATCAAGTTTACAGATGAGTTTTCCTAGGTCTCATTGGCCAAAAAGCAGATTAGAGGATTCTTAATATACCAAAAACAGTAAGTTCAAACCACATCCCCATAAGATCAGAAAACAAACAGCTGACCCTTCCTTTTCTTCAGATTCAAAAACTCTCACATCATTTTCCATTTAGCTTTACAACTTTCCAAAGACCTTCTGCAACATTCACACACATTCTTTCTTTCCTTTTTTAAAGATTTTATTTATTATTTTTAGAGAGAGGGAAAGGGATAGAGGTAGAGAGGGAGAGAGACATCAATGTATGGTTGCCTTTCACCTGCCTCCAGCTACAGACCTGGCTAGAGACCTAGCTTGCAACCTGGTTATGTGCCCTGGCTGGGTTTCGAACCAGAACTTCTGGGTTCGCAGACCAGCACCTTATCCACTGTGCCACCCGCCAGGGCCTCACACACTTTCTAAATATCTTTTCTCCTTTAGATTTAACCATAACCCATTTTCAATTTGTGATTTTTTCCATCCTGTGAAGGACTATACTTAAACCTGGTATCTGCCTAGATTCATAAGCACATGAATAAAGTAAAAGAAACATTGTCACCCTGTGTTGGGGTTCACTATCCTTTTCCAGAAGAGGAATTTCAAGTGTCCTGGAGTGCAGGTCCAGCTTTCCCTTTCCCACAGATATTGGATGTTCCACTAAGAGTCCCTTGATTTGCAAGGACATCATGCAGTTTTCTGAATCTTAGGCCTTGCAAACAACCTGCCATGCGAAGACCTGAATTTCTCGGACATATATGGTTTCACCCCACTTCCCAAACCTTAGGTAATATAGTTCCAACTCCATGATGGTTTTGCAATCTAGAGAAGCATACATGTGCCATCTTTTCCCATAGACCAAAGTATACATAGGCCTCACAGTGTTGCATTAAGAAGCCAATTCCTCCTTATTCATCAGAGAATGGCTGTACCTGTACCAATCCACCAGAATTCCATCCACAGGGCTCCCTCCAGGAGCCAACACAGCATAGTCCTTGTCAGATGAGAAGTACTGCAGGCGCAAAACAATAAATAGAAAAATCCAGGCAATCTGGGAACACTCAAACAAAACTTGAATCCACAACTCCATCTCACAATCAATCTTTGGGGATACATCTGTTGCCAACCTGTGGTATGACCTGTGGTCCTCAAAGAATGACCTCTGAGAGCTCTGATGCTCCATATCCAATCCTGGCCTGAAAGCCTTTCCAGGGACCCAAATGTAGGGCCAGAGGGCTAAACAGTGACCTCTGGCTAATGACCTCCCAAGACCTCCTTTTAGAGTCTGTCTCTTTTCCAGACCCGTTTCCTCAGCAACCCCCTGAAGTCCAGGCAGTCCTCGGCCAGGGCCCCGTCTGTAGCTCCCAGAGTGATCCCCATTGCTGCTGGGTCACAGCATACAGAGCTTGGATAGTCGTTGTTGGACCCCAGTTCCTGGCCCTCAGAACCAGGATGGTCCCTATCAGACACCTGTTCATGGCCCTCAGGACCAAGGTTATTCATAGCAGAACACAGTTGCACAGACAACCTGACTGGTGCAGTGCTAACACAGCACATCACCTGAAGAGGGAGCCCAGCCTACCACCTTGCCCACTTCCAAGATGGCCGCACCTTCACATGTGCCATCATCCAAGATGGCCATGCCCTCGCACATGCAGTGCCCCCCAAATGGCCAATCACCTGCCACCCACAAGATGGTGGAGCACCACTTGACCCACATGATTCACCCAAAAAAGCAGCGCACCTGTGTGGTTCAGTGTCTGATCCCCAAAATACATGTGGGTTTGGCTAACAGAGCCTGGGGGTTCCCTTCCTCCCCAAAACTGTTTTTTCATACCATTAGGTCAGAGGGGTGAGGAGTTGCCAAGCTGGGTGAAAAAGGTGAAGGTATTAACCAAAAGGAAAAAAAACCTCAATGAGGAAGATGTGGAACCCTAGCAAAAGCCTGATGTGTATTACTAGCATTATTGAAACTAGGAAAGGAAGAAGCTTATTTAGAGACCTAGTTAAAGAGCAGCGCAGTCGCTCTGCAGGGGAGCTCTGCAGGGACGAGGGATTCCGGGACCCCTGGAGTCCATAGGAGCCGAGCAAGAAACCACCGGCGGAAAAGACTGTTGACCCAAGATAAACTTGTAACACTAATTAGGGCAACCAGACAGCCCGGAGATAGGCCGATTAAGGCCTCAAGACCACCTCAGACCCCCCCCCCCACACACACACACCCTGATAGTCAATCACTAACTACCATCTTATCTTCTGTGCCCGGGCTCGCTTGCTCTACTATAAAAAGCCCTAGCTGTAAGCGACAGCGCGCGCCTCATGAGATCAAGGTTGCCCCTGCGCAGGTCTGTTGTTTGGCCAATAAATAACATCTTTGAATCCCCAAAAGTCTCCAGCATTTGGTGTCTCGATTTCGTCTGGATATAACAGAAGACAAAAATATGATGATTACCAGAAGGAGAAGGGGTGAACAGGGATAGAGAGGATATAGGGGAGAAGTGGTGTGATGATGGAAGGAGACTTGACTTGGGCTGGTGAACATGCAATACAATATATAGATGATGTGTTATAGAATTGTACCTGTGAAACCTGTATAATTTTATTAACCAATGTCATCCCAATACATTCAATTAAAAAGAAAAAAGAAAGAAAGAAGTACTGGAAACTACCTCATTGTTTAAGTACCAGCACAAATACAGCTTTTCTTTGAACACTTTTCTAGTCACGCAGAAGATTAGGTCACCATGACCTTCCAAAATATTATCATAGGCTTTACTGTATTTCATTGTTATTTAGGTGATTACAGCGTCTTCCTCAGTAGGCTGTTAAACTGTCAGTTTTGGGAGGGTGAGGTGTATGCTTTATGCATCACTGTATCTCAGTGCCTGGGAGGTAATACTATCTTCATCAGTGAACATGGTTACCAGCCAGTTCTGGGACTTTAGCCACAAGTATTTGTGGCACTGTGGAAGTTTGTTTTACATCTGTCACCTTCTCATTTACTCTCCCATTATGTTCCTGGAACTGTGGTTGTCATCTTCACTTTAAAATTAGAAGAACACGGTACAAAGTTAGATGACTTTCCGAAAGTTACATAGTGACTAGAAGTCTAGGCTATAAATAAAAGTTTAGAACACTGATGTTCAGTTATTAGTGATCTAAAATAATGTGTTCTAAAAGGCAACAATTAATAGATCAAGTTCATGCTTTTTCCTAGTATAAGGCAAATATTCCCTAAGTAAATGGAAAAGTGACAAATTCTACCTAAAACCCTACATGAAAAGTCTACTGTTGTTTTAAGCTTTCCCTGTAACCTCGTGTCAAAGCTAACTAAGAACCATTGCCTCCACTTTGAGGAAGAGCACTTCATCATCTCTGCACCTTTAACAACATATTCCTGCAGCGGTAGCTTCAAGTGTTTCACAACTATGTATTACCATCCTGCCTTCATTTCCTCCCTCTCCACCTCCCCCAAAGACTTAAGTTTTGGGCTAATTCTGGTGCCAAGTCATTGGAGACCATCCCTGGCTTTCCCCTAGAGTTGCATTAGGAGTGCTAGGGTTTGAATAACCTGAAGAGAGAGAGACTGTATATTTATCACACATCTCTATATTTAATTAAGGAGGTCATACTTAAGTACACAGTATGAAGTATAGAGCATAATTTTTAAATTCTTGATTTGCTATCTAGATGGGAGATTGTGATAGGTGGTGATTAAATGACAATAACTATGCTCCCTCAAAAGATGTAGCATATCAAATTTATCTCAAAGGATTATTGAAGACTACCTTTATATATATGAGGTCTTTCCCAAAAGTATGAAACCAATGTCAATATAATTAAAACAGTTTTCATAGCTGATTCTTTTGGGGCAAACTTTGTATATTTTTTCACTTAGTAGGTCAAATATTTTAAAATATCTCCACACCTACAATATAGATGGTAACCCATCTCACTCCAAATTTAGTAATTCATCTAAGAATTGAATGTTGAGTATGGCATTGTTAGCTTGCCTATGCCTTTGATAATTTATGCAACATCTAAACGGGAAAAAAAAATGTATGGTGGAGTACTTCTAAAAAATACATTTAGCTTGATATAAGCATTTAGAGAATATTTATTCAAAGTAATAAATCATGACCTGACCAGTGTGGCTCAGTTGATTAGGCATCATCCCACAATAAGAAGGTTGACAATTTTATTCCCAGTCAAGACACGTGCCTGGGTTGCAGGTTTGGTTCCCATTCAGGGTGTGAACAAGATGCAACCAGCTGATGTTTCTCTCTCGCATTGACCTTTTTTTCTCTTCCTTTCCCCTCTCTAAAAATAATTAAAACATTTAAAAATTAATAAATCAGAAAATGGAAAACAAGAGGTGGGAAATATTGACTATCTCCTACAGGATGGCTATGATTTAGACATAAATAACATGATAAAAATTTCATTTAAGATTTCTGGCCAAAAAAAAGGTGTAGGCAGACATGCTGTGTCTCCCTCACTGCTAGAAGAAATTTACATCTACCTCAAAACTAAATAAAAACAGGGTAGAAATTTCAGAAAATTGAACTACATGGAAGTGCAACAAATGAAGAAATAAAGAAATACTCAGCCAGGTAGGTAGGAGGGGCAGAGCTGGGGAGGAGAGTGGCAGCAGCAGCACTGGAGCTGAGGCCACAGTGAAAAGTGCAGTCATACATTTAAACCTCGGAAGCAATCCAAGGGCCAGGCCACACAGCCCACAGCTCCAGTTCCATATAATAGAAGACTCCTTTCTATTATATGACTGTGAAAACCAATGGGGCTGGGGAGAAGGAAGAAACTGCTGGTCTCAATGGGCAAGAGTCATTGTTCCCTCTCAGACTCCTACTCCACATACAGCACCACAACATGGTGAAATGGGTTACTCCACACTGACAAATTTCTAAGACTCTGCCCCTTAAAATGTGGCAAGTGTGACAGTACTACCTAAGACACAGAGGCAAACACAGAAAGCTGTCAAGCTGAGGAGACAGAGAAGTATGGCCCCAAAGAGGGAGCAGATCAGGGTGCCAGTGGGAGAACTGAGCAACAATGAGATAGGCAAGCTAATAGCTAAGGAGATAGCAAATCTAACAGAAACAGAGTTCAAAATGCTGGTGATTAAGATGCTTACAGACTTGAAGATATGCTTATAATAAACATAGAGAGGAAGAAATGAAGGATAGGCTATGTGAAATGAAGAAAAATCCACACAAAAACCAAATGTGATGAAAAGGAAGTAAGGATTCAAATCAAGGATTTGGAACATAAGGAAAAAATAATTGACCAATACAGAAAGAGAAAAAAATAATTGAAAAAAACAAGGAGAGATGTAGGAAATTCTGGGACAACTTTAAACGTGCCAATATCCAAAGCATAGGAGTGCCAGAAGGGAAAAAGGAAGAGCAAGAAATTGAACACTTATGTGAAAAAATATTGAAGGAAAACTCCCCAAGTTTGGTGAAGGAAATAGACATACAAGTCCAGGAAGCACAGAGAGTCCCAAACAAGCTAGACCCAAGGAGGACTACACCAAGACTTATCATAATTAAACTGCCAAAGGTTAAAGGTGAACAGAGAATTTTAAAAGCAGAAAGAGAAAAGAATAGAGTTACCTACAAAGGGGTTTTTTAAAGACTATCAGCTGATTTCTCGAAAGAAAGTTTGGAGGCAAGAAGGGTCTGGCAAGAAGTATTCAAGGTGATGAAAAGCAAAGACCTACAAACAAGATTATTCTACCAGCAAATCTATCATTTAAAATGGAAGGGCAGATAAAGTGCTTCCCAGACAAGGTAAAGCTAAAAAAGTTCATTATCACCAAGCCATTATTATATGAAATGTTAAATGGACTTATTTAAGGAAAAGATAAAAATTATGAATGTTAAAAAGACAATGAACTCATAACTATAAATGACAAAATCAAAAAAAATATAACCAAAAACTAAGCAGACAACCAGAGAGGGAGCAGAATCAAAGATATAGGGAACATTTGGAGGGGTGTCAGGGGCAGGGGGAAGGGGAAGAAAGGGAAAAGGCTCATGGATTAAGAAGCACAGTTGGTGGGTGTAGAATAGACAGAGAGATGTTAATAGTAAGTACAGGAAAGGGAAAAACCAAAGAACTCACATGCATGACCCATGGACATGAACTAAGGAAGGTAGGCAGGCTGGAGGGATAGGGGTGCTAGGTGGAGGAAAGCAAAGGGAAAAAAAAATTGGGACAAATGTAGCAGCATGATCAATAAAATAAAATAATATAAAATTTCACTTAAAAAAGCAATACAGGCAGACTAAGGATTAAGGTATAAAATGTAAAATGCAAAAGTTTTAGAAGAAAATATCTTTCTATCTCAGGATTAGGAAAGTATTTTTTCTTGTTTATTTTTTGTTCATTTTAAAATTATGTTTTATTGATTATGCTGTAAAAATTGTTCAATTTTTTCCCTTTGCCCCATTCCACCCAGCACCACCCTTCCCTCTAGCAATCCCTCCCTTTTAATTCCTATCCATGGATCATGCATGTAAATGCTTTGGCTACTCCATTTCCTTTACTATTTTTAGTGTCTCCCAGTCTATTTTGTTCCTACCAATTATACTTGTTGATCCCTGAACCTTTTCCTCAGTTCTTTCCCTTCCCCCTTGTAGCTGATAACCTTCTAAATGATCCCCAGAACTTTGAGTTTGTTCCTGTTCTGGTAGTTTAATTAGTTCATTTGTTTAGATTCAGTTATTAATAGTTGTGTTTGTTGTCTTTTTAATGTTCATAGTTTTAATCTTATTTTTCTTAGATTAGTCTCAAACATTTCATGTAATAATGGGTTGGGGATGATTAATTCTTTGAGCTTTACCTTGTCTTGGAAGCACTTTATCTGCCCTTCCATTTTAAATTATAGCTTTGTTGGATAGAGCAATCTTGGTTGCAGGTCCTTGCTTTTCTTCACTTTGAATTCTTCTTGCCAGTCCATCCTTGTTTGTAAAGTTTCTTTTGAGGAATCAGTGATAGTCTTATGGAAACCCCTTTGTAGATAAGTCTCTTATTTTCTCTTTCAGTGTTTAAAATTCTCTGTTTATCTTTAACCTTTGGCACTTTAATTATGATGTGTCTTTGTATAATCCTTGTTTGGTCCACCTTGTTTGGGATTCTCTGTGCTTCCTGGACTTGTATATCTATTTCCTTAACCAAATTAGGGAAGTTTTCTTTCATTAATATTTTCAATTTTTGGCTCTTTCTTTTCTTTTTTCTGGAACTCCTGTAGTTTGGATGCTGGTACATAAAGTTGTCCCAGGTTTCTAATCCTTTCCTTGTTTTTTAAAAATTCTTATTTCTTATTTTTATTCTGGCTGAATGTTTCTTTCTTCCTTTTGTTCCAAATTGTTGATTTGAATCCCAGCTTCCTTGCCTTCATTTTTGGCTCCCTGTACATTTCTTTTATTTCACTTTGCATAACCTTTACTTCTTCCTTTACTTTGTGGACTTACTCATAATTTCTCTGAGCACCCTGATCACCAGTGTTTTGACTATTTTCATTTCTTTTAGTTCTCTTTCTGGGGTTTTGTTCCGTTCATTTGGGCCATATTTCTTTGCCTTCTCAATTTAGCAGCCTTCCTTGTTTATTTCTGTGTATTGGATAGAGATGCTGTGTCTTGGTGGTGTGGCCTAATGTAATAGGTGTCCTGTAGGGCCAGAAACCCTTAAGAAAAAGTGAGGGAATTTCACGAAGCTGAAGATTAAGTGGCTGAGAATGTTTTTTCCAGAAGATGCTTCAAAAGACTTATCTGTGAAAAAGCTAACACTATTACAAGGAATATAAGCAGATGTACAGAACAGAGATTCAAATGGCTACAAAAGCTGGCAACTTTTATGTACCTATGGAATCCAAATAGACATTTGTCTTCAGAACCAGAGGACTCAATGTCATGTGAGCCCAAAGGTCCAGAAGGTACTGAAGCTTCTTCACTTTCACCAGATATTCAATGTCACCTTTGTTAAACTCAACAAGGCTTTGATTAACATACTGAGAATTTTGGGACCACATATGCATGGGGGTACCCAAATCTGAAGTCAGTAAATGCATTGATCTACAAGTATGGTTGGTTTTGGCAAAATCAACAGCAAAAAAACAGATTGCCCTGACAAATAACACATTGCTTGCTCCCTCTCTTGGTGAATGTGGCATCATCTGCATGGAGGATCTTGTTCATGAAGTCTATACTATTGGAAAAAGCTTCAAATTATCTTCTCTATGAGGTAGAATGAAGAAAAAGGCCACTCATTTTGTAGAAGGTGGAGATCCTGGTAACAGGGGAAGCCATAGCAACAGGCTTACTGGAAGGATGAACTAAGGTATCTACCTACCATGGTTATTTTTTTAAAAGATTTTATTTATTATTTCCAGAGAGAGAGGGGAAGGAAGGGAGGCGGAGAGGGAGAGAAACATCAATGTATGGTTGCCTTTCACCTGCCTCCAGCCATGGACCTGACTGGAGACCTGGCTTGCAACCTGGTTATGTGCCCTGGCTGGGGAATCGAACCAGTGACCTTTTGGTTCGCAGGCCTGTGCCTTATCCACTGTGCCACTAGCCAGGGCACCATGCTTATTTTTGTAATCTGGTCAGTTAATAAATGTTGACTATTTTTAAATGGAAAAAAAATGAGGAATTTATATTTAGAATATAAAAAATAACTCAGAAAAAGTAATCAGAAAAAGGGACAAAAATCAAATAAAAAAATGGGGGAAATAATGGCATTTGCAGTGCTCGACCAGTCCCCAGAGTAGACATTATTATGTCTACTAAGTTGAGGTAAAAAATAAAAAGTCCTAGGATTTAAATAATTTTGTAGAACAGTATTCTAGCTATTTTTTGAACTTGTGGTTGATTTCCTATGTGGTCCTAAACTAACCTCTGAACCATTTAATAGTCTTTTGAGGTAGAGATTAGGTATGGTCACATTTTTTACTATGGATTTGGCACTGTCTCTAGGACAACTTTCATAAAAGTGAGTTCTGCAATACACCATTTCTGTGATAAATTTTGCAAAGATAGCATTCCAGAGTAAAATAAGTATTAAAGAAGAAAAAAAATCTGCTTAATATTTCTACAATATATCTAAAACACTGTCATTTAACATGTAATAATTATGTAAGCTTTTGGCATACTTTAAATTTTTGTATTAACTTTTCAAAATCCAGTATGTACTTTAAATATGTGTAAAAATATGTATGGGTGTAAATGTATTTTTGCATGTGTTTGGTAATATTGCAATTCATATTATTTAAAAGAGTAATTCTTTAAACAAATTAATTAATGTAGGCATTTTGAAATAATGAAAAGAAAACTTTGTATTAATATGATTGAGAAGCTGACAGAAGGCAGTAATTAAATGGTGAATTATTTGGATGTGAAAGGGGAAAAAGAGTACACATTGGTGGTTACAGAATAGACAGGGGGATGTTAAGAAGAACAAAGGAAATAGAGAAGCCAAAGAACTTATATGCATGACTCATGGACATGAACTAAGTGGGGTATTGTTGGAGGGAATGGGGTACTGGGTGGAGGGGGGCAAAGAGGGGTGGAAACTGGGACAACTGTAATAGCAAAATAAATAAAATATATTTTAAAAAAGAAAAGAAAATGTGGGAGAATTAAACAGAAATTTTGAAGAAAATTAAATCTGAGTTGGTAATAAATATATGAAGCATTAAAACCTCATAACCAGATAACTGCAACTTAAAAGCAGGAAACTATTTTATATATGAGTCCTGTCCAAAAGATATCCAACCATGTAACATGAAAAATAGAGACATTTATTGAAGATGTAAGATAAAAGAAACATTGTACATAGGACAATGATACCTCAGTTTCCTTCAAAGTAGGCACCTTGGGATCTCACACAGTTCTCTCAATCACCAGCAGCTGCCCTGTTATATTTTCCTGAATCTCGTTAATGGTCTAAAATCTTTTTCTTTTCAAAAGCAATTTTAGATTTAAGAAAAGCCAGAAGTCACAGGGCACCAAATCTGGGCTGTAGGGAGGCTGAATCACCTGAGTATTTTGAAGTTTTGCCAAAAAACTCTTCGTGAGACATGATGCATAAGCAGGCACGTTGTTGTGATGAAGCTGGCAATCATCTGTTGCCCATAGCTTCAGCCTTCTGAATCATCTGAATAGTTTCCACAGAGGAATGTTCAAACTTAATGCAAACTTTGATGAAGATTCATTGCTCTACTTGTTCAGTCATTTTGGATGTAATGGCCACACAGTATACACATTTACCCCTACTGACTAGTACATTGAAGTCATCATTGTTCACACATGTGCATTCCTATCCACTCTCCTTGGCTGCCTGGTTATATCAATGTGGCACCAACTGTTCTAGTTATAGTAACAATGGTTGGATTTCTTTCAGAAAGACTTCCTTTATCAGATTGGCAAAAATGTTAAAGTCTGGCAAAACAATGTGTTAGCAGAATGTGGTACAAGTGGAATCCTCAAAATTTTTTCTTTTTTATTAAGTTTTTAATTATTGATTGTGAGAGTGGGGAGAGGAGGCATCAGTTTGTTGTTCTACTTGTTTATGCATATATTGGTTGATTCTTATATGTGCCCTGACCAGAGTTTGGACTCACAACCTGGCATATCAGAACAATGCTCCAATAACCAAACTACACCAGCCAGGGCTCAAAAACTTTTCTTTTCTTTTCTTTTTTTAAAATAGATTTTATTTATTATTTCCAGGGAGGGGAAGGAAGGGAGGCAGAGAGGGAGAGAGACATCAATATATGGTTGCCTTTCACCTGCCTCCAGCTACAGACCTGACTGGAGACCTGGCTTGAACCTGGTTATGTGCCCTGGCTGGGGAATCAAACAAGCAACCTTTGGGTTCACATGCCAGTGCCTTATCCACTGTGCCACTAGCCAGGGTTCAAAAGCTTTTACAATTATAAGTTGTGAAAACCAGTTCATGCCGGAGCCCAGCGAGGGAAGCGGCTGGGTGGACACCATCGGTCACCATGGCGAAGGGAGACCCCAACAAGCCGAGGGACAAGATGTCCTCGTATGCCTTCTTCATGCAGACATGCTGGGAAGAGCACAGGAAGAAACACCTGGACTTGTCTGTCAACTTCTCAGAATTCTCCAAGAAGTGTTCGAAGAGATGGAAGACCATGTCCGCGAAGGAGAAGGCCAACTTCGAGGACATGGCCAAGAGCCACAAAGCGCGCTACGACTGGGAGATGAAAAATTACGTCCCTCCCAAAGGCGACAAGAAAGGGAAGAAGAAAGATCCCAATGCTCCCAAAAGGCCTCCATCAGCCTTCTTCCTGGTCTGCTCTGGGCATCGCCCGAAGATCAAAAGTGAGCACCCTGGCTTACCCATCGGGGACATGGCGAAGAAACTGGGAGAAATGTGGTCTGAGCAGTCAGGCAAGGATAAGCAGCCATATGAGCAGAAGGAAGCCAAGCTGAAGGAGAAGTACAAAAAGGATATTGCTGCATACCATGCTAAAGGCAACAGTGAAGTAGGAAAGAAGGGTCCTGGTAGGCCAACAGGCCCAAAGAAGAAGAACCAACCAGAAGATGAGGAGGAGGAGGAAGAGGAAGAGGAGGGGGAAGAGGAAGAGGATGAGGAGGAGGAAGAGGATGAAGACGAAGAATAAAAAGCTATCCTGTAATGATGTGTGTGGAGTATGTGTGAGCTCAGGCAATTGTTTTGCTAAGAATGTGAATTCAAGTGCAGCTCAATATTAGCTTCAGTATAATAACTGTACAAATTTTTGTATAGCTGGTAAGATTCTTTGTAGAGAAAATACTTTTTTCAAAATGCAGGTTGTAGCTTTTTGAGGGGCTACTACATACAGTTAGATTTTAAGGCTTTGGATGTTAAATGTTTCTAAATATTTAATGGTTTCTTTAATTTCTGTGTATGGTAGCACAGCAAGCTGATAGAAATTAGCATCAATAGTAAACTTTGGGTTTTTTAGAATGTTGCATTTTGTTTTTAAAAAAAATTTGTAATAAAATTATGTATTATTAAAAAAATTATAAGTTGATATAACTATTTTGGAAAAGTATTCGACATTGTTTAGTGACATCAAAGTATGAACACTGTGAAACCAGGAATTCGATTTCTAGAGAGATTCTTGCCTTTGTTCTTGTTAACTTGTCCATGTCACAAGAGTTCATAGCAGCTTTATCTGTAATGGTAAAAAACAGGAAAAAACAATACCTATCAACAGGATAGCAAGTAAATTATGGTCATACAACAAAAAATTAATAAGCCACAACCAAATACCCTGAGACAACTCTCACAAATATAATGTTGAGACAAAGAAAAGTGGCAGAAAAATACATAAAATATGTTGTTTTTTTAAATTTAAAAACATGCAGAATAAATGCAATTAGGGTAAAACTATAAAGACATACATGGGAAACAATAAATATTACATTCTGGATAGTGTTTACCTCTGTGGAAGGGAGAGGGAGGAATGTACTTGTGAGGGAGCCCGCAGAGATTAAATACAGTTTTATTTAATTATCTTTTCTATCTTATGTATACACATATGTCACTAAATGCCAGATAAATTTAGTTATTTTAAAATATTTTAAAAATTTGCCCTGGCTAGTGTGGCTCAGTGGATTGGCACTGGCCTGTGAACCCAAGGGTCGCTGCTTCGATTCCCAGCCAGGGTGCATACCCAGGTTGCAAGCCAGGTCTCCAGCCAGGTCCTTAGCAGGTGAAGAGCAACCATGCACTGATGCTTCTCTCCCTTTCTTCCTCCCTCCCCGCCATTCTCTCTGAAAATAATGAATAAAATCTTTTAAAAATATAAAAATTTAAAAATAAAATAAAATATTTAAAAAATTTATGTTTAAAGTGCCATTAGCTCTGACTTGTGAGAAGTCATTCCAACAATATGTGAGTCAATTGAAGTCATTGCAGATAAAAAGTATTGGGAAAAAATCTGTGAGATGTTGTGAACAAAAGAGCTGTTAAATCATGTTTGATTTGATTTGGGTCCCCCAAAAAAGAAAGAAAAGATTTAAAAAGCACCAATATTTCAAATTTTGGAGGCCAAGAGAATTAGGGTGGCATTTAGGAAGTTGGCAATAGTAACAGATTGGAGGTCAGGACTCAACATGCTGAATTTCAATACTTAGAGGAAAGCCAATGGAGAGATCCAAGTTACTGGAAAGCCTGATGTGCGAGGTCATTGGTATGAAGGTCAAGATTAAACCTAAGTATGAATGAGATACCGGAAGCAAGGAACTGTCACAGTTCCTCTTGGGTCAGTTCTTGGAGGAAGAGTAAGCAACTGAGTAACAAACGGCAATAACAGCATGATCTTCAGCTAGTGTTTCAGCAGTAGCATCTTCCTACAACTGTCCTGTACCTAAACAAGGCAATTGATAAGAAAAGGAAAAGAATGACCAAAAAGTTTCTCATTGTTAATCAAATAAATAAAAATCAAATATTGGCAACAACTTAAAAAAAGAAAATTGAGTTGATAAAGTTGTCAGGAAATAATCTTACACATTGCTGGTTGGAGTATAAACTTTCCTAGGGACCATTTGGGTGAGATATCTGGAATATTTAGAATTTATGTGCTCTCTGAGGTAGTAGTTCCACTTTTGGGGAAGTATCTTGATGACTTAGCTACATGTTATACAACCTAGCATTTTTTTGGAAACTGAAAAACAAATAAAAGTGAAAGTTTGATTAAAGGAACACTGGTAGTTAAGTTCATACAGTGAACTATTCTGTTATCCTTCTAAAGTATTGCTAAATATAAATGTATCTTTTTGACTTGGCAGATTATTCAGCATATAGTCTTAAGTGGCAAAAGAAGCAAAAGAAATTAAAAAACATTCATATAAAGAAACTGCTTTAAAAGAATATACAGCTGGCCCTGGCTGGTAGCACAGTGGTTAAGGCGCCGGCCTGTGAACCCAAAGGTCGCAGGTTCGATTCCCCAGCCAGGGCACATAACCAGGTTGCCAACCAGGTCTCCAGTCCGGTCTGTGGCTGGAGGCAGGTGAAACGCAACCATACATCAATGTCTCTCCCTCTCTGCCTCTCTTCCTTCCCCTCTTTCTAAAAATAATGAAATAAAATCTTAAAAAAAAACAAGAATATACAGCAAGATATTAACAGTTGCTATTTTAGAAGTGATGTTATCTTTATTTTCTAATTTTTTAATCATAAGCATATGTTGTTTTTTATAAGAACAACACTAACATTTACATTTCATTTTAAAACATGTCTTTGTAGTTGTTCTCAAGTAGATCAAAAATATGTTTAGATATCATGAAAGCAAAGAAAGAGAAAAATATCAGAACAAAAATGTTATATTCCTGCCACAGGTGGGTTGAATAACATTGGCAGTACCATATCATTCTATCCTAGAGGAAAACCTAATCAATTTAAGCCAGTATTTCATGTGAGAGGTGCTTCCTAAAAGCAGTGGCAGCAGAGAGGTAGAGCAAGAAAAGAAAGAAAGCTAATTCAGCTTTGGTGCATTTTCTTTTTCTTTATTAATAAATGTTTATTTTTTTAATTAGCTTAATGTCAGCGCCTTCCCTGCCTACCTAACTTTATCATCTCATTCTAGTGAATTGTCTCCATATACCTGTGCTGACCCAGATTCATCTTCTTTCTGGAACACTAGTAGTTCTGTGTATAAATTCTAAAACCTTTTAGTATTTCTGTGGCAAATTGCAGTGCAAGTATCTAAGGTTTTTCTTTAGTTTCATGCCACACTAGACATGCAAACACCCTTCTCCTAATTATATGCTCTGGTGTATTTTAGGGATTACCCATGTGGAAGACTGGGGTCCATCCCCTGGGGAATTCTGGGAAAGTATGCAGAGAGTTGCTTCCAGCCAGGTAAGTGGGGTTGCTGGGACTTTAATCATCAGCTCCTTTGAGTCACTAGTTGAAAACTGCTTTGAGGGAAAGTAGAGACAGCAAACTTTCCAGCACTCTCCTGCATTTGGCTTGCTCAGGCAGAAAGAAAAAAAAACAAAAAACAAAAAACTTCAGGTAAATAATTGCAGGTGCTGTGGCTGGTATAGCTCAGTTGGTTGAAGTGTTGTCCAGTAGGCTGAAAGGTCGTGGGTTTAACTCCCAAAAAGAGCATATACTCAGGTTATGAATTCAATCCCTGGTCTGGTCATGTACAAAAAGGGAACCAATTGATGTTTCTCTCTCTCCCTCTCTCACTTCCTCTTTTTCTAAAAGTGTTGAAAAAAATGTCCTTGGGTGAAGATTAAAAAAAAAAAAATGAATTGCAGGTGTCTGCAAATGAAGCTTGGGTTCTAATAGCATGCTCTACTGCACAGCTTCAGGAAAACCCCACTAAAAGAGCTGTGTAAAAACCCTAATGCCTAGATCTCTTGTGCTTTCTAATACTGCTTTTAAATGATTTTTTCCCCTTGAGTGCCCACATAATAATATAAAGGTATAAGCCTCCTCAAAGGCAGGGAGGGGATGGGAATAAAAAGAGGAAAGAAATTAAGAATATTACAATTTGCTTCAACTAGTCTGTACTGAACACTGTGTTAGATGCTGTGGAAACGGTAAAGAAGTGTAACTCATAAATTCTGGTCCACAGATCTTACAATATAAGAAGATACTTATATACATATGAAACATTTAAGTGTCAACAATGTGAGTGATGCCAATAAAAATGCTAAGAAAAGAGGCATTACTGTGTTTAAAAATAGGTCATACACTGAATCCTAGGCCAGACCAAAGAATTGTATAGCATTAGAAAATTAAGAGAGTTTTAGATGGTAAGTCCAGCGTGAGTAAACATGTAATAACAGGTGTGCTGAATATCTACCTGCTGTCTCTCTAGATTCCTCTTCACCCCTTCACCCTGCTCTAGCCTGCTGTGTGCCAGGAAGGCTGACCTTTCTGGACAGGATTCATAGACTTCCTTGGACTCCCAGCAACTTCCTTTGGCAGGGTGTCACTTGAGGTGAAAGAGAAGAAGGGAAAGTGTCAGGTATTTCTATTCCAGCTCCTTTATTGCAGGGTCACTCCAAGTGAACTTCTTTCTCTCAGGCTTTGTTACAGTCAATGGACCTCTACACACAGCTCTCTCTCCTCTCCAGGTTCTGTTAATAGCCCAGGTGCACTGTTCCTTATTTTCTAGAACATGTCCACACCTTTGCTAAATTCTCCTCAAATAGCTCCTTGAGGACTTTCTGTCAAGATGGAGGCATAGGCAGACCGTAGCTTGCCTCCTCCAACAACCACATCAAAATTACAACTAAATATAGAACAATCATCACTCAGAACCATCAGAAATCCAGTTGAATGTAAATTTGACAACTAAGGAATTGAAGAAACCGCATCCATCTATACAGGTAAGAGGGGTGCAGACACAGAAAGGGCAGGTCCCACACCCACATGTGGTGGATAAAATTTCGGGAGGGATCTCTCAGGTGCAAGGAGCCCCAGCCCCACACCAGGGCCGGGAACAATAAGTTCCCACAATTTCTGACTGCAAAAACCAGTGAGGATTGAGTCAGTGGAAGAAACTGCTAGATCCCCAAACAGTTCCTCTTAAAGAACCCACATATGAACTCACCTACTCAGACTCACTCCCTCTGAGCCCCAGTACCAGGGCAGCAGCTTGAAAGCCACCAGGGGCATACTGGGAAAGACTGAGGTATCTGGCATCAAGGTGAGCAGAGGCCATTGTCCCTTTTCTGAGCCCTCCCCCTGCAGAGCCAGAGCCAGCAAACTGGTGCCATAGCTGAAATTCCATCAACCTGACTAACACTGTTTGACCTGCCTTGGAGGTCCTCAGAGACTCCTGCTCCACCCAAGCTGCTTTTCCATATGAATGGCTGGTCTTGACTCCTGCTTCACAACTTCCTGAATCCTCTTAAACAAGCAACAGCTGTCCTCTGTGACTTTCATGCCAAACACTATCAGCAGCCAGCCTAGATTCACAGCTTGGCTACTCCTAGGAATGTCAAGCTCAGCACAAGTAGCAGCATCTCAGATTGTTTTATAGCTCAGTCAGGGTGATCCGGGGAAACACAGATGGGGCTGACCTTAGCCTGCACCACCTGGAAGACCCCAGGGCAAATGCACCCAGTGAAACAGCTACAGACCACATCAGAGCACAACTGCCCGGCTCCTGCACAGCTGAGCCTCCACAAAGTAGGGTGCTGGTGGTCAGTAGTCATAGCCAGTCCTTTAGGCTGACTGACCTGTGTAAAACCATCTCATTGATCTACCAACAGCAACCAAGACTCAAGTACAAAAGGAGGGTGTACTCAGCCAACATGAAAGGTGAGCATCAAGTATCCAGTTTGGGTGATAGGGGAGGCTGTTCCACTGGGCCCCACAGGACACCGACTACATTAGGCCACACTACCAAGCAGCTCTACCTATACATAGAAACAAACACAGAAGTGCTGCAAAAAATGAGGAGATAAAGAAACATGGCCCGCCCTGGCTGGTAGCACAGTGGATAAGGCGCCGGCCTGTGAACCCAAAGGTCGCAGGTTCGATTCCCCAGCCGGGGCACATAACAAGGTTGCAGGCCAGGTCTCCGGTCAGGTCTGTGGCTGGAGGCAGGTGAAAGGCAACCATACATTGATATCTCTCTCCCTCTCTGCCTCTCTCCCTTCCCCTCTTTCTAAAAATGATGAAATGAAATCTTAAAAAAAAAAAAAAAAGAAACATGGCCCAAATTCCAGAAAAAAGAACTAAATGAAATTCAGATAAGCAATCTATCAGATGCAGAGTTCAAAACACTGATTATAAGTATGCTTAAGGAACTTAGTGAGAACCTCAGCAGCATAAGAAAGATCCAGTTAGAAACAAAGGGTACACTAATTAAAATAAAGAATAATTTGCAGGGAAACAACAGTAGAGTGGAAGAAATCAAGAATCAAGTCAATGATTTGGAACATAGAGAAGCAAAAACAACCAATCAGAACAAGATGAGTAAAGAATGCAAAATAAATTAGGATAGTATAAGCAGCCTCTACAACATGTTCAGGAGGTCCAACATTTGCATTATAGGGGTGCCAGAAGGAGAAAAGAGCAAGATATTGGAAACCTATCTGAAAAAATAATAAAAGAAAACTTCTCTAATTTGGTGAAGGAAATAGACATGCAAATCCAGGAAGTACAGGGAGAGTCTCAAGATAAATATAAAGAGGACCACTCCAAGGCACATCATAATTAAAATGCCAAAGGTTAAAGATGAAGAGAGAATCTTAAAAGCGGCAATAGAAAAGAAGAGTTACCTACAGGGGAGTTCCCATAAGATTTCCAGCTGATTTCTCAAAAGAAACTTTGTAGGCTAGAAGGGATTGGCAAGAAATATTCAAAGTCATGAAAAGCAGGGACCTACAGCCAAGATTGCTCTACCCAGCAAAGTTATAATTTAGAATGAAAGGGCAGATAAAGAGCTTCCCAGACAAGGAAAAAAAAATAAAGAAGTTCATCATCACCAAACCATTATTATATGAAATGTTAAAGGAATTTATTTAAGAAAAAGAAGATAAAACTATGAATAATAGAATGGCAATAAATACAATCTATCAACATTTTAATCTAAAAAACAAACTAAGCAAACAAGATGAATAGAGACAGAATCATGGATACGAAGAGTGTTTGATGGTTGCCAGATGGGAAGGGGGTATTGGGCAATGGATGAAGAGACAAGGGATTTAAGTAAAAATAGGTAGTTTCGAGTAGCCATGGGGGTAGGAGATGGAACAACCAAAGGGCTTATATGCATGACCCATGAACATGAACAATGGTAGGGGAATGGCCTGAGGGAGTCTGGGGTGCTGAGTGGAGGTGGGCAAAGGGGGAAAATCAGGACAATTGTAATAGTATAATCAATAAAATATACCTTTTTGAAAATTGATTTTTAAATATGCCATGAGTTTTCTGCCTGCTCCCTGACTGACAGACAGCATGGGAAAGGGCCCTGTGAGAGATGAGGACTGAATGAAGTATTTGGCAGAGCTTAAAGAAAGTATTCATGTAGGAAAGTAGAACAATGTTAAGCTGGACATTCCTTTTTAATTTCTTTTTTCTAAAGAAAATGGTACTCCAAATTTGAGGATAATATTCAGAGTGAAGTTTAAAACTCTTTAAAAGACATGTAAATGTGTGCTTGCCAATGAGCATGTAGCAAAGGTAAAAGTACATATCTTCTGTTCTGAGCTTTGTTTGGCCTCAACTGTTCTCTCTCTCTCTCTCTCTCTCTCTCTCTCTCTCTCTCTCTCTCTCTCTCTGTTTAATTGATTATCCTGTGACAGTTGTGCCAATTTATTTTCCCTTCACCTCCTCCTCCCCCCAGCACCACCCCTTCCTCCAGCAATCCCACCCCACTTAGTTCATGCCCACAAGTGGTGCATGTAAGTTCTTTGGCTTCACCCTTCCCTGTACTATTCTTAACATCCCCCTGTCTATTCTGAACCCACCAACTATGCTTCTTAATCCCTGCACCATTTCCCCTTCTCCCCTTTTTCTCTTCCCCCTTCCAGCTGATACCCCATATCTTTGATTCTGTTCCCACTCTGGTTGTCTGCTTAGTTTTTGTTTTTACTTTTTAGATGTGGTTGTTGATAGTTGTAAGTTTTCTGTCATTTTAACATTCATAGTTTTTATTTTCTTTTTCTTAATAATGGCTTGGTGATGATGTACTCCTCCTTTAGCTTTACCTTGTCTGGGAAGCACTTTATTTTCCCTTCCATTCTAAATGATAGCTTTGCTGGATAGAGTAATCTTTGTTGTAGATCCTTGCTTTTCATCACTTGGAATACTTCTTGCCTACAAAGTTTCTTTTGAGAAAACGGCTGATAGATTTATAGGAACCCCTTTGTAGGTAACTCCCTCTTCTCTGGCTGCTTTTAAGATTCTCTATTTTTAATCTTTGGCATTTTAATTATGATGTGTTTTGGTGTGGTCTTCTTTGGGTCTAGCTTATTTGGGACTATGTGCTTCCTGGATTTGTAAATCTATTTCCTTTACCAAATTAGGGAAGTTTTCCTTCATTATTTTTTCATAAAAAATTTCAATTTCTTGCTCTTCCTCTTCTCACTCTAGCACCTCTATGCTTAGGATGTTGGCATGTTTAAAGTTTTTCTAGAGGTTCCAAGGCCTCTGCTCATTTTCTTCAATTCTTGTTTCCTCCTTTTGTACTGGTTGACTGTTTATTTCTTTCTTAAAATCAAATCATTGATTTGAACCCTGGTTTCCTCCCCTTTATCAATGGTTTTGTGTCTATTTTCCTTTGTTTCACTTAGCATAGTCTTCACTTCTTCCTTGCTGTGTTTGATGTTCTTAAGCATATCTGTCAAGTCTGTGAGCATCTTTATAGACAGTTTTGAACTCTGTATCTGCTAAATTGGCTATCTCATCAGTTAGTTCTCCCACTGGAACCTTAATCTGTTTCCTCTTTCCGATCATATTTCTCTGTCTCCTCAACTTGACAGTTTCCTGTGTTTGCCTCTGTGTTTTAGGTAATTGTTACATTGTAAGGGACAGAGCCTAAGGTATTTCTGTGTGGAGGCAACCCATTTCACCATGCTGAGGTACCACTATATGTGGCGAGAGGGGTCTAAGAGGGAATAATGCTGCTTGCTCAGTAGTCACTCCTTTTCCAAGCACTTCTTCTGCTTTCCATATGGGACTGGCACCTCTCTACCTATTGTCCTGGCCATGGTTCCCAGAGTGGGGATTCTGCAGACATTCTAGGAGCATACGTCCCTCTAAATAAATGAACTCTGCTGAGAGACTGGCAGTTTCTTCCTCCACTCCAGTGCCTACTGGGCTTCACAGTCAAAAGCAATGTGGCTTTACACTGCCCCCCCTTCTGCCTACCCTGCCACTGTGGTCTGGTCTGATGCTGGGACTGCTTCCCAGGTGTCCCTGCTTTTTAAATGTGTGACTTGCTTTCTGTCTGGATATTTCTTCTTTTTATCTTTGATTGTTGGACTTACATGAATAATCAGTTTTCTGGAACTTCTGGTTATCTCCAGTTTTGAAGTAGTTGGATTCCTTCTTAGTTGTGGAGGGAGACCACCTATGCCTATGACTCCATCTTGGCTAGAAGCCCCCTTCCACTCAATTTTAAACTCAAATGCTCTCTTATATAGGTATCTGGCTAGAACTAGCCATTCTTCTTTAGGAAGCAGAGTTGAATAGTTGCAACAGAGATTTTCTTGCCCACAAGCCTAAAATATTTACTATCTGGCCCCTTAAAGAAAATATATGCTGAGTCCTTTATTTCATACAGTTAATAAACATTCATTTATTGGCTGAGTATTTATTAAACAGCTATTATATATCAAATACTATGCTCCTACTTTTTATTTTGGAAGCTCTCAGACAAATGAAAGAGTAGATAACTAATTAAAAAGCTTACTGGTAAGTGCTACCTTAGGGGCAAAAATAGGTTAGAATGCAAACATACATAGGAGGAACTAACCCAGAATAGAGGGCATTGTAACCAGGAAAGGCTTCCTGATAAAAACAGTATCTAAATTGATATTGCATGAAGAGTAGGAGTTAGCCATGCAAAGAGGGAGAGGACACAGCAATTACAAATGTTCAGAGAGAAATGAGGGAAATAAAAATATTTCAGAAGTGAAAGTGAAAAAAGGTCAGCGAAGGTTTATCGATACCTACATCAGATTGCTGGCAAGGGTGGAAAAACTGTCATAAACTAACCAAATTAGAATAAGCTGGGCCACTAGGCTAAGGCCGGAAAACACGATTGGTAGTGGTGCAGAAGGCAGGAAGTGATTGTTGTTAAGGGAAGCTGAAGCATCGCAGTAAAGGGTGTTTGGGGAGGAGCGTGATAAGACATGAGTCAAGGAGTGGGAAGAAAGATTACTTGTAGTCCAGTGACTTTGACCTGCTGGTGGTGGTAAGGCCCTTTAAGGAAGTTTTCATAGACAGGCAGCTGGCCGGGAGGATTGCCATCTAGTTACAAGCCTTGCGTCCACTGCAAATGAAACTGAAATTGTCCTCTTCATTAACCTCTCCAAATCTCTCTACAGACCACATCTGAAATTCTTTTGGAGATTATAAACTCTTTTATTCTAGGATTAGAAATAAAGACTTAAAATGCAAATGTCAATTAAAGTTAAAACTGCAGTTTGGCTGTGATCCCAAAGATTGCTGGTTTGATTCCCAGCCAGGGCACATAACCAGGTTGCAAGCCAGGTCTCCAGCCAGTTCTGTAGTTGGAGGCAGGTGAAAAGCAAACATACATTGATGTTTCTCTCCCTTCCTCTCTTTCTAAAAATAATAAAATATTAAAATAGTTATTTTTAAAATAAAATAAAAATAAAAAACATTATCAGCCCTGGCTGGTGTGGCTCAGTGGATTGGCACCAGCCTGTGAGCCCAAGGGCCCCTGGTTCGATTCCCAGTCAGGTCATATAACCAGTTTACAAGCCAGATCCCCACCTGGAGGCAGATGAAAGGCAACCATACACTGATGTTTCTATCCTTTTCTTCCTCCCTCCCTTTCTCTCTAAAAATAATGAATAAAGTCTTTTAAGAAGTTATTAAAATGAATGAACTTTTGTGTAGCCATTTTACTATTGAAGATGAAAGGACATGTGCAACATTTTTGGCATATTATGTTTTATTATTCCAAGAAAGGTAAAAATGCAACTGAAATGAAAAAAAAAAAATTGTTCAATATATAGAGAAGGTACTGTGGCTGATCAGACATGTCAAAAGTGGTTTGTGAAGTTTCGTGCTGGAGATTTCATGCTAGGTGATGCTCCATGGTCTGGTAGACCAGTTGAAATTGATGTGATCAAATTGAGACACTAACTGAGAACCATCAATGTTCTAACATACTGGAGCTAGCTGACATACTCAAAATATCCAAATCAATAAAGTTACTGGTAAGAATGAAAAAAATGTGTCTTTTGTTTTACTGAAGAAACTAAATGGACTTTTTGGCTAACCCAATATCTAGAAAGACAAAGGTTAGTTTAACAAGGTTTGTTTATACAGCCTTCTCGACCTTAAATTCTCTCCCTGGTGATAAAAATGACTTTTTTCCTACTGGACCAGGGAGAATACCTTTCACATAGGAGTTTTATGACCTGCTTCAGGGGAAGAAGGGAGAATAGGGGTGGAGGAGTGACATTCCTCTTTCTGTCAACAGATTCCTTCAGCTAAAAATATTCTTCTGTCAACAGATTCCTTCAGCTAAAAATATTCAGTATGCCAAGTTGCCATATTTGAGGTGCAACATGCCCTGAACCACATCAAGACCTGGCTTGTTTTGTAAAGTACATATTTATATTTGAGAGCATTGTTGTGAATATGTCATTTTTAAGGGAAGAATTTTCCCCCTTAGTTTGTCATTTTCTTTGAAAATCTTATTTAATTTTCAGAACTTCTGACTCCCTTCTCCCAATAAACAGCTCTACATTGGTGTATCTTATATATTCCTCCTCCCCTAGCCACCTTGTGCATATGTTTTTATTTCTCATTATCTGTTTAATTTTTTGTCTCCCCTACTAGATCTTAAGTCTCTATCAGGGCAGGGGTTTCATTTTGCTCACTGTGTATTTCCCACATCCTAGCTCAGCATCTGTTCAATAAATATTTCTGAATGAATAAATAATGACAGTGTGGAAACATTATGAATGTTTCTTTGATGATAGTAACAAGTATTGTTTGCCTATGTCAAGTAGCAGGGGGAAAAAAGATCTTCATAAACATTTTTTAAAAAAACATTGCATACCTAAGAAAATGTTCAGATTATAAAAATTCTGTTAGAACATGGTCCTAATAAATATACATTGTATTACATGATGCTTCCAGACAAATTTTACTTACTTTATGTGTGTGTGTGTGTGTGCGCACGCGCGCGCGCACGCGCATGCACATATGCATATCTTAAAACTGGTACTGCCCTATTTTTCTAAAGGCATTTGCATTATATTTGCAAAATATGCTCTGAAGAGAAATATTTTGAAATATTAATGTAAGAAAAGTTCTTTTCTGGCATAATACTAGCCTATGTGTTAGCATTCATAAATACATCTATGGTTGAATTTATTCTGAAATAGATTCTCAAGGTTACAGAAGCTTGAGGTTGCTATAACAAAAGACATATTTAAGGAAATACTGGGCTTTAAAAATGTTTTCCTTGGTTTCTCTTTAGCTCCACCCTCGTACGCTCCATAACTATTGAAAAGTTGGTTTCCTTCAACATCATTTTTACTCACAAGGCTTTTTTAGCGGTGAGTGCTTGGGTCAATAAACTGCTTTCTTAGGTTAATAACCTGTGGGTATGTATTTATAAACGAGCTCTTTTGCATACCCTTTGTAGAACATATGGAGAAAGTGGTATAGGAAATAAACGTAGGAGACTTTTTTCTTTTTTTTCTAAGTCATAACCCCTCAGAACACCAGGCGCATGAGGAAACCTGGTGGAGATAAAAATAAACTAAATTTTGTACTGCCATTGAAATGAAGAAGCTGATCATTCCAGAGGCATTTACACAGTGTCCTACCCAAAAATGTGTTTTCAGGACTATCTCTAGGCCCTGGTCTGCCATATCGCAACAGGACAACACTGCTCAGCCCCTGTCAGGATCCCACGGCCCAGGAGTGAGCAGGTAGCCGCCAGGACTTGGGGGCGGACCCCCGGCGGAGGTAACCGTAAACCACACTTCCCAGAGTGCTGTGCGCAGCCTGGGCTCACTCCTCGCCCCGCCCCTGAGGCTCTGCTCCGGGGGGCTGAGCGCAGAGGACCGGGCTCCTAGCTCTGGAGGGCTCCAGCGGGCTAGTGCCTGGCAGCTGGGGGAGCCGGGGGCTCGGCCGCAGAGGCCAGACCAGAAGGAAGCAGCTGAGGGACTTGCCGAGGACCGAGGACCGAGGTAACTGGATACCCATTCACCTTCCCTCTCCGCTCCTTTGTGCGGCACCCTGCACTCCCGCCAAAGCCCGCTCGTACCCCAGCTGCAAATCTCAACGAGGCTGGGCTAGAGCCTCAGCTTTTGCCGCAGACGCCGGCCCGGGAAACTCCAGCCCTTCGGGCAGTGCCCAGAACTCCATAGCCCCGAGGGTTTGGGCCCATTCAAGTGTTGCAAGGTTTCCGTTGCTCCCTTTGGTGGGAGGAACCCGTGGCGTCCCTGGCTACCCCTGATGCGCTCCTGTGGGCTTTTCAGAGGAAAGAGGGCTGGCAGGTGCGTCGCGGGGTCCAGGGAATGGCCTCTGTGGCTGGCGTGGCTGGTGCGAGTTCGGGATCCCGGAGGGCGCTGGAAGACCCCAGAACTGCGGGTGTGGGGGTGGGGCGGTGGGCTGGGTCCCGGCCCTGAGCTTCCGGGAATTGCAGCCAGCGGAGGGGCAGAGCTGCCTCTCAGGGACTTGCTTAGGGGACGGGGCCCCGCTTGCAGGTTCTCGGGGTGGGGGGGCTGTGAGTTGCCTGTCCAGATTTGCGCCTCAGCAGACCCACTGACGGTCCTAATTGCTGGCACCAGGGGCCTCTGCCTGCAACAGGTGTACCTCCCGCGGGGGTGGACACGGTGTGGTGCCTCCTGGTGTGACACCAGAAACTGCAGCGTTTTTCAACACACGCAGCCGCGCAACGGAGCTGTTCTACTGCGGCGGTGCCAACCGGCCCTTTCCGCTCGGTCCTGGGCTGAGTTAGCTTCTTCAGGGAGGGTGACATGTCTGCATTGTTAGCGTGTTCCAGCCTGGGGCTCACCCCTTACTGGATTTGCACACTCCCAGGTGCTTTTGGGTTTGAAAAGGTTTTTTTTAAATGTATTTTCCCACTTGACACAGTTTAATCAGATTTTTTTTTTTTTTTTTTGCAGAAAATAGGGCTTTTCTCATTATTCCTTTTTTTAAAAAATTTTTATTTATTATTTTTAGAGAGACGGGTAGGGGGAGAGGCAGAGAGAGGCATCAATGTATGGTTGCCTTTCACCTGCCTCCAGCTACAGACCTGACTGGAGACCTGGCTTGCAACCTGGTTATGTACCCTGGCTGGGGAATTGAACCAGGGACTTTTGGGATTGCAGGCCAGTGCCTAACCACTGTGCCACTAGCCAGGGCTTCATTATTCCTTTTAATCTGTTTTAACAGCATAACCACATTTGGGCCTTTCTCCTGTGCTAATGTGCGAGCTAAAATAATATTATTACTTTTTCTCCTACCTCCTAAACTCTTCTGGCTAAGCAACTGATCAAATTGGAAGTTTTTAATACATACACTTGAAGAATTCACATAAGCGTGAACATTCCAAAGACAGTGTGGCAACATTGGATATATAAGACATTTTGGACAAAGGAAAAAAGATAGAAGTGAGGGGGCAGAATGAAAGATTTACAGGTTGTTTATGAGCTGAACCTACAAACCTACATGGCAGGAAATCCCTTGTTAGGCAACACGGAACCATTGGAACATAGGGGGTATCTAGCAGAAGTCCTCTTGTTTACCATACATAATTCAAATTAGGTTAAGATGACTTACAAAGATATCTTTCCAGAGCAGGTTTCTTTGAATGTATTGGCAGGAAAGGGGGAGGGTCAACTGTTCTCCCTGAATCTTGTTTCTTAATAAACAGCTTAAAAATCAACATCCTGAAAAGGCAGCTTCAGGAAGGTAAAACTTTGGTCCCTTGACTAATGTTACCACTTTGGAAGGATTCTTTGGGAAAATGTTTTTTGAAAGAACTTGGCGTTGAAAGTATGTTGTCTGTCAGTTGGACCTTTCTCTTTTTGCATTGCTATTCTCCTGCGTAAGTTGGTAATTGTTCGGCTCTTGGTGTTCCTCATTCTTGCTCTATGAGGAAATCGTCCTCCAGCCTTTACTCTGCCAGACGACAGAACTTGGGTGAGCAGACTTCTACCTGGCAGTGGCTTTTTTCATTGGTTATTGCATTTCTTCTTATTGCCACCCTGACTCAGTTGACCCATGATCCACTTCAAACTTTTAGTCACTTCATAAATTGCCTTTAAAATACCAAGTAATAGCCCTGGCTGGTAGCACAGTGGATAAGGCGCCGGCCTGGGAACCTAAAGGTCGCAGGTTTGATTCCCCAGCCAGGGCACATAACAAGGTTGCAAACCAGGTCTCCAGTCAGGTCTGTGGCTGGAGGCAGGTGAAAAGCAACCATACATTGATGTCTCTCTCCCTCTCTGCCTCTTTCCCTTCCCCTCTTTCTAAAAATAATGAAATAAAATCTTAAAAAAAAAAAAGATAATGTAATATTAATATAGATATTAAAAAATTCAGGATACTGTACCTTAACTGTAGTTAATTTACCTTTACATTTAAAGCTACTAATTCTTTTAGTGTTTGGTAATACTATTATTATTGTCTTTTATGATAATATATTCTGTAATAATTGCATTCTTTGCAGCCTGGCAGGAAAGTTAATTCACAAAGAGCGTGATTAAAAACAAACAAACAGTATTTACTCATTGTTAGGAAAGTGAGGTACCTAGCACCCCCAACCCACATATTTAGGTTCATAATAAAATTGAGTTGGAAAGTACAGAGATAACTCATGTACCTTCTGCCTCATATGCCCTCTGCCCTGCCCCATATATGCACAGATCCCCACCCCCCCCATCAAAATCCTCACATTGGCATGTTAAATTTGTGCAACTGATGAACCTATATCACTACATTGTTGTCACCTAAAGCCCAGACTTTACATTGTGATTCACTCTTGGTATCTGTACGTTCTGTGGGTTTAGATAAATGACTCCTTTTTAAAAAGTTAGGAACTTTTAAGAATTGTAGAGAACTGAAATGAGTATTGTCATTTTTAGAACATTAAAGAGCATATTTTAAACATCTTAAAAATTAATTTCAACTAGCTTTTCTGTTAAAAAATTGGATGTTTAAACTTTGGTTTCTTATATTTGAATTTTCAAACATTATTTGTTTCTGTATATTAAGAAGTAAAGAAATAATGGAAGAGAAGTGCTTCACAGAAAAACAAAATGTTAAATTTTCAACCCTGAAACTCATTAGCTTGATCATTTCTTCACTTTTCTGAAAAAACACATTTTATGTTAACCAATGAAGCAAAAAGAAATTGGACATTTTAGTTACATTGGTTTTTCTTTACTAATGGCAAGATGTAGCCACAATAAAATGTGACAAAGAGCCATTAAGCCACAGTTTTTCTGGTCTGATGGGCTAGAGTCCCATGTACCTAGTAACCACATTGGATGACATTTCTGCCACTGTCTGCAGGGTCAGGGCTTTGATACAGGCCACACCTCTTCTCAGCACACAATATCACATGTTTTCCATGTTGTGGGTGAAAGGATATAATAGTTCTATTTATAGAAATGAATGGGTAAAAATAATGTAGGGGAGAGTGGGACTACACTATTTCCTCTGCAAGTTCTATTAATGCTTTAAAATATTCAGCCAGTCTTCTTGATATCTAGAACCCATGGAGTAGTTAATAAGTTGAAAATTTCCCATTGTTTTACAATGTGATAAATCATAAAAGCTCTTTTTATTAGCATCATCACATTGAATGACAAATCATTACTGTGCAGAATTATGTCATCTCTTTAGTTCTTAATCTGATCTATGGGTGTGCCCATAAATGGTCTTCCAAGAGTATAAACTCTGTGTATATCTGTATAGTAGTTTTCTAGGAGGAAGACCACAGTTTTCAATATGTTCAAAAGGGGTTATGACCATCCTTCTTCCAAAAGTTCTAAAAACCATTAGCTCCAGTTATCTAGGCAGTTTTTAAAACTCAATACTTTGCAGATGATTTTTAACATTAGTTTATTGAAAAAACAAAGTGAACAGGTAATTTTGAAGCAGCATCAGGGCTTGTTTTCTACTAGACATAGAGGTTGATATGTATGATGTAATATTCATATGAATAATAGTGCAGCTTCTTAGATTTGGGGTTTATATCACTGATTCATCTGTTGTCATTAGGCAGGTACTGTCCACTCCTCTCCTCCCCAGCCTTGATTTGCGTGAGGATGCATGGCAAAAAATGGCACCCTAATACGATACCGCATGTTAAACTATTATTTTGAAATATTAAAAGATAATTTGATTTATTAATTCTGAAAGTTGGACATTTTTTCTTTTATCAACAAAACACCAAATACAAAAGAAAATTACATATTTTACCTTCTAAACTAAGTGGTATCTGTATAGTATATGTGTTATATATTCTTATATAGCACAGAGTGGAAAGTTATATTAGATCATAGTTGATCATTTTGATTTTCAGTATTGCTGGTTAGGAAAGAATATGAAATTTACAATAACGTAAATTAGATTATAATTTGTAATTTAAATTTATAACCTTATATTATATATTATAAACTTAAAATTAACCTAATTTGCATTTGGGGAATTTCAGAATTAGGTTATAGTTCTAAGTTTGAGTTTACTTTTCTAAGTAAAGTTTAAAGTAAGCATCAAATTGCCCTTTTTTTCCTTGTAAGTGATAGGTTTACAATGTGAAGCCAACTTCTGTTTCTGGGTCAGTTACCAGTAACAGTCACAAGGTCTGAAGAGTGTGAAATGGATCAAGTGATGCTTTACAAACTTATAAATGAATCTGTCCACCAGAATAATGTCTGTTATTTTTTTTTTTACAATTTTTAAAAACATTTAAAAACAGATTTTATTTATTATTTTTAGAGAGAATGGCAGGATTGAAGAAAGGGAGAGAAACATCAATGTATGGTTGCCTTTCACCTGCCTCTAGCTATGGACCTGGCTGGAGACCTGGCTTGCAACTTGGTTCTGTGTCCTGACTGGGCATCGAACCAGCAACCTTTGGGTTCACAGGCTAGTGCCTATCCACTAAGCCACCAGCCACAGCCAGAATAATGTTTTCTTGTCTTTTTTCCTCAGATCTTTCTTGTTCTTTTCCCTTTGATATTGGTCTCTCTCTCTCTCTCTCTCTCTCTCTCTCTCTCTCTCTCTCTTTTTTTTTTCATTTGAAATCTAAATGCTTTTCAAAGGTCATGGTTCTAAATCAGTATTTGGGGATTTGTAGACTAAAGTAACAACTGTTTTTGCCTCTTTAGATTTGTTCTTTATAAAAATAGTCTGAGAAGTCTGTGTAGATCTCAAAGAATAATTAGAGATGAACACCAGCATTTGCTTGGTACTACGTATGAAGGATAAGAAAATATGCTGCATTTTTAGTTACAGGATTGCTTCTTTCTTTTTTTTTTTTTTAATTTTTTTAAATTTTGTTGTTGTATTACATCCATCCTCTTTTTGCTCCCCTCTGTCCCCCTCCCCACCCACCCATTCCCCCCAAAGTCAATCCCACCTGTTGTCCATGTCCATGGTTCCTTTATACTAGGTTCTTGTCTAAGCTGCTCCCCTTTTGGATTGCTTATTTCTTTAATAATGCAAGTCTGAGTTAAATTAATTGGATATGGAAAACAAAGAGGAATTACTTTAGAACAAAGTTTACTTATGGAAGAACTATCATTTTTAAGAAGGTCAGTGATTTTATGTGTGTTTTCTTACTCTTGAGCTTTTTTTTTTCAATTTAATTTTATTGTTGTATTACATCCATGCCCTTTTTCCTCCCTCTGTCACTTTCCTCACCCACCCACTCGCCTCCAAAGTCAATCCCACTTGTTGTCCATGGCCATGGTTCTTCCATGCTAGTTCCTTGATTAAACTGTGCCCCATCTTTGCCTCTTCCTTGCCCCTCTCCCCTCTCCCCTTTCCTTTGCCCACTGAAGGTCTATTCATTACATTCATGTATCTGGTTCTGTTTTGCTTTGTTCCTGATTGTCCTGTAATGAGTGAGATCATATGGTATTTGTCTTTCACTGACTGGCTGATTTCACTAAGCATAATACTCTCCAGTTCCATTCATGTGGTTGCAAAGGGTAGGAGTTCCTTGTTTCTTTCTGCTGTATAGTATTCCATTGTGTAAATATACCAAAGTTTTTTGATCCAATCATCCACTGATGGGTACTTAGGCTGTTTCCAGCCCTTGGCTATTGTAAATAGCGCTGCTGTGAACATAGGGGTACCTAGGTTCTTATGAATTGGTGTTTCAGGGCTCTTCGGGTATAATCCTAGTTGTGGAATTGCTGGATCAAAAGGCAGTTACATTTTTAGTTTTTAAAGGAAACTCCATACTGTTTTCCTTATTGGCTGCGCAGCCTGCATTCCCACCAACAGTGCATCAGGGTTCCTTAACCCCCCACATCCTCACCAACACTTGTTGGTTTGTTGATTTGTTGATGATTGCCATTCTGATAGGTATGAGGTGGTATCTTATTGCGGTTTTAATTTGCATCTCTCTGATGACTAGTGATGTTGAGCATTCTTTCATATGCCTCTGGGCCCTTTGTATGTCTTCCTCAGTGAGTTGTCTGTTCAGGTCCTTTGCCCATTTTTTAATTGGGCTGTCTGTCTCCCTGGTATTGAGTCCCATTAGTTCTTTATATATTTTGGAGATCAGACCCTTGTCTGAGGTATCATTGGCAATTATGTTTTCCCATACAGTTGGTTCCCTTTGAATTTGGTTGGTGTTTTCTTTAGGTGAACAGAAACTTTTCAGTTTGATATAGTCCCATTTGTTTAATTGTTCTTTTATTTTCTTTGCCCTTGAAGTATCAGTAAACATATTTCTGCTTAGGATATCAAAAATTTTAATGCCTATATTTTCCTCCAGGACCTTTATGATGGCACTGCTTATGTTTAAGTCCTTTATCCATCTTGAGTTTATTCTGGTGTATGGTGTAAGTTGGTGGTCTAGTTTTATCTTTTCGCATGTGCCTGTCCAGTTCTCCCAACATCACTTGTTGAAGATATTATTTTTACTCCATTTTATGTTCTTTCCCCCTTTGTCAAATATTAATTGACCATAGAGTCCTAGGTTAATTTCTGGGCTCTCTATTCTGTTCCATTGGTCTATATGTCTAGTCTTATGCCAGTATCAAACTGTTTTGATTACTGTAGCCTTGTAGTATAGTCTGAAGTCTGGTATTGTGATTCCTCCTACTTTGTTCTTCTCTCTCATGATTGCTGTGGCTATTCGTAGGTGTTTTTAGCTCCATATAAATTTTTGAAGTATTTTTTCTATACTGTGAAATGTCATTGGTATTTTAATTGGGATTGTATTGTGTCTATAGATTGCTTTGGTAGTATGGACATTTTAATTATGTTAATTCTTCCCATCCGTGAACTTGGTATATGCTTCCATTTGTATTTTCATTTCTTTCTTCGATGTTCTGTAGTTTTCTGAGTATAGGTCTTTTACTTCCTCAGTTAAGTTTATTCCTAAGTACTTTATTTTTCTTGTTGCTATGGTAAATGGGATTTGTTTTTTAGCTTTTATCTCTGATGTTCATTATTGGTATATAAAATGCTTTTGATTTCTGAATATTGACTTTATATTCAGTTATTTTGCTAAATTTGCTTATTAGGTTGAATAAATTTTTGGTGAAGTCTGTTGGGTTTTGTATGTACACTATCATGTCATCTGCAAATAATGACAGTTTTACGTCCTCCTTTCCAATTTGGGTACCTTTGATTTTTTTCTTCTCTGATAGCTATGACTAGAACTTCCAAGATGATGTTGAACAGAAGTGAAGAAAGTGGACAGCCTTGTCTTGTTCTTGATCTTAGGGGGAAAGGTTTTAGTTTTTGCCTGTTGAGTATGATGTTGGCTTCAGGTTTCTCATAGATGGCCTTTATGATGTTGAGGTATGCTCCCTCTAGTCCCATTTTGCTGAGGGTTTTTTCTTTTTTTTTTTTTTTTAAGATTTTATTTCATTATTTTTAGAAAGAGGGGAAGGGAGAGAGGCAGAGAGGAGAGAGACATCAATGTATGGTTGTGTTTCACCTGCCTCCAGCCACAGGCCTGACTGGAGACCTGGTTTGCAACCTGGTTATGTGCCCTGGCTGGGGAATCGAACCTGAGACCTTTGGGTTCACAGGCCATCACCTTAACCACTGTGCCACCAGCCAGGGCTCTGCTGAGGGTTTTCATCATAAATGGTTGCTGTACTTTATCAAATGCTTTTTCAGTATCTATTGATATGATCATATGGTTTTTATCTTTTATTTTTCATGTGGTGTATTACATGTATTGATTTGCAAATATACCGACCTTGCATCCCTGGGATGAAACCAGCTTGATCATGGTGTATCATCTTTTTAATGTATTGCTGGATCCAGTTGGCCAGTATTTTGTTGATAATCTTAGCATCTATGTTTATCAGAGAAATTGGCCTATAGTTTTCTTTCTTAGTTGTGTCTTGACCTGGTTTTGGGATTAGAATAATATTGGCCTCATAGAAAGAGTCTGGGAATCTTCCTTCTTCTTGCATTTTTTGGAATAGATTGAGAAGGATGGGAGTTAGTTTTTCTCTAAATGTTTGGTAAAATTTACCTGTGCAGCCATCTGATCTGGGCTTTTGTGCTTTGGGAGATTTTGGATTACTTCTTCAATTTCACTAGTTGTTATTGGTCTGTTTAGGCTTTCTACTACTTCTGGATTCAGTTTTGGTAGGTTATATATTTTCAGAAATGTGTCCATTTCACCCAAATTGTTGTCATATTTCTTGTCATATAGTTATATATAGTAATTTCTTACTTGTATTTCTGAAGTATCAGTTGTGATTTCTCCTCTGTCATTTCTGATTCTGTTTATTTGAGTCCTCTCTTTTTCTTGATGAGTCTGGCTAAAGACTTGTCAATTTTGTTTATTTTTTCAAAGAATCAGCTCTTGGATTTATTGATTCTTCAAATTTTAGTTTTAGTCTCTAAGTTATTTTATTCTGCTCTGATCTTGATTATTTCCTTCCTTCTACTTGCTCTGGGCTTTGTTTGTTGTTGCTTTTCTAGTTCTTGCAGCTTTATGGTTAGGTTGTTTGTATAAGCTTCTTCTATCCTTTTTAGGTAGGCCCATATTACTCTGAATTTCCTTCTGAGGACTGCCTTTGCTGTGTCCCATAGGTTTTGGGCTGTTGTGTATTCATTGTCATTTGTTTCCAGAGACTTTCTGATTCCATCTTTGATCTCATTGTTAACCCACTCCTTACTTAGAAGCATGTTATTCAGTGTTCATGAGTTAGAGTGTTTTTGTTTTTTTCCCTTGAGATTGGTTTCTAGTTTCACTCCATTGTGATCTGAGAAGATGCTTGGCATAATTTCAATTTTCCTTTATTTGTGGAGGTTTGTCTTGTGACCTGTCATGTGATCTGTCTTTGAGAATGTTTTATGTATATTTGAAAACAATGTGTATTTGGCTTCTTTGGGGTGAAAGATTCTGTATATATCAAGTCCATTTCTGCTAAAGTGTTGTTTAGTGCCATAATATCCTTGGTGTTTTTTGTTTGAAAGATCTGTCCATTGTTGATAATGGGGTATTGAAATCCCCTACAATGAGTGTGTTGCTGTCCATATACTTCTTGAAGTCCTCCAAGATTTTCCTTATAGATTTGGGAGCACCTGTGTTAGGTGCCTATTTGTTTACCAGAATTATATCTTCTTGAGGGATTGTTCCCTGATGCTCTTGAGTTTTTAAAAATTCAAAATATTTTTGTATGAGCAGAATATTATTAATACCTGTATTTTACTTCTTATAAAATAATGCATACATACCATACAAAGATATAGTCACACTCCCTATACAGAGATATGGTTAATGTCATCTTTGACCTAATGTTAAGAATTTTGGCTTTGTAGTTAAGTAAGCCTATGTTGAGTCCTGGGCATTGCCACTTAATAGCTGTGTGGCCTTGGATAGGTTTCTTAACTTCTCTGAGCCTCATTATCCATATTCCTTTATGTAAATATAGAAATAATACCTCTTTGGAGGTTTGAAACCAATTAATTGAAATGTGTAATTGAAATAATAGCAATTACTCATATAGTTTATGTGCTAGACAATTTATTAATTTATTTAATCATTATAACTACTTTATGAGGCTAGTACTGTTCTTCATCTTTATAAATGAAGAATCTGAGGTTAATGAAAGTTATGTAACTGAACGAAGGTTGTACAGCTAATAAGTTGATAGTAAGCATTTAACTAATGCTGAGTGGTTTCATTTAAACAAAAGAAAAAGAAAGAAAGAAAGAATGAGAAGACCTAAAATAATACATCCAGTCCTTATTTTTTGCTATAGTGAAAATTCAGCAGAATGTAGCTCATTATAAAGCATATTTTGTTTCTTTGCTGGAAAAAAATGTTGATTGGAAGATTATGTTTCTGATCAATGACTCAGAATTTCATAATTTATAAAAGAGTTAATGTCCATTTATTGAATGCTTATCGTGTGCTAAATATAGGGCTAAGTACTTTATGTATATTATCTCATTTAACCTATACAAGAAACAGCCTTATTTACAAGAATGCTAAGACTCAGGTTTTTTGTTTTCTGTTGTTTTTTAATCCTCACCCAAAGAAATGGAGATATATATGAGACTTGGAGAGATTAGATAATTTCCCAATAATGTAACTAGGTAAAATCCAATTCTCCTGTTACCTAACTAAACTATTATTTCTGCTATACCATGCTATCTTGTACGTTCTATAAAATCAACAAGTATACTATATGATCATTATATGCGACTTTAAAGTATCAAAAATGTTTATGTTACATAATCCTGTGCCACTTAATATCCTGGATACATCCTGAAAAATGCATCCTTAGTAGATTTCATGATGGTGTGAACATCATAGAGAGACGTATGTAACCTAGAAGGTATAGCTTGCAACACAACTAGGCTATATGGTATACTACTGTTGTCTCTGCAGTTATTTACTGAAATGTTACGCGGCATGTGACTGTGTAAGAATATACTCATATAGCCTAGTTAAAATAGACATGCTAGTTATAGTAAACATTTAGTAATTTCTCTTTCCTTATAATTTGAAGAGCTTTGGGAATACATGTATACTTTGTATGGCCCATGCCTTTAAGTTCTGTGGCCCACTTTAACCTTTGTTTCCTTATTTTCCTCCACAGAATTCTCTGTAACAAAGAGGCTTTTAGAATCATTTTATTAATTGATTATAAAACAGCAATTGCAGTTGGCAACCTGTCACATATATGAGGTCTGTCCAGAAGGCATCTAGCCATGTAATACTAAAAATAGAGACATTTATTGAAGAAGACACCAGATACAAAAAACATTGAACATAGGACAATGATGCTTCAGTCCCCTTCAAAGCAGGCACCTTGTGATCTCTCACAGTTCTCCCAGTCACCATCAGATGCCCCATCATATTTTCCTAAATCTGGCCAATGGTCTAAAATCCCTTCCATTTCAAAGGCGATTTTAATTTGGAAAAAGGTGGAAGTTGAAGGGTGCCAAATCTGGGCCATAGCAGGGCTGAGTCACCTGGGTGATTAAATGTTTTACAGAAAAACTGCACGATGTGATGCTTGAGTGGGTGTGCTGTTGTGGTGAAACTGCCAATCACCAGTTGCCCGTAGCTGTGGCCTTCTGAATCATCTGAATAGTTTTCTTGGAGTAATGTTCAAGCTTACTACAAAATCTGATGCAAGTTCATTACTCTGTTCAGTCAGTTATTTTGAATGCAATGGCCATACAGTACACATGTTTACTCAATGGCATCTACTGTCCCTACTGACTAGTACAGTGAAGTTGTCATTGTTCATTCACATGTATTCCAGTCCAGTCTCCCTTGGCTTCCAGGTTACATCAATGTCATGCAAACTGTTATTGTTATATTAATAATGGCTGGACTTTTTCCTGACAGTCCTTGTACGTATTTACAAAATAGAGTTCTTAAAATTTTTATCCATTGTTTCACCATTACATTTGAAATAAAATGATTCAGAACTGGAGAGCTTATTGGCTCCTCCTCAAATCTCTGTCTGGTTTGGCCTCCTTCACGCCAGCTTCTACAGTGTCCACAAGTGTGACACATAAGATCTGCAGGATGTCCACTTTTGGTCCCCAGGCCTTCAGCAGCCACTTTACTTGGGTGGGCAGCAGCTTCCAAGTTGTCCTAGGCACCAACATTAATCTCACTGGGGGAGTTTTGGTGGAGCTGGCAGTATGGAGACCATTAAATCTGTCCAAGTGAACCAGAGCCTTCTGAGCCCCTGGAGCTGAAGGGGGACCCCAACATCCAAGCTGTGTGCAACCAGGAGAAGGAGCAGATCAAGAGCCTCACCAAGTTTACCTCCTTTGTCAATAAGGTGCAGAGGATGGAGTAGCAAAATGAAGATTGTGGAGTCCAAGTGGACGACTCATAGTAACATGGACATGTTTGAGAGCTATATCAACAACCTTCTGTAGAAATGCTGGTCCCGGAGAAACTGAGACTGGAAGTGGAGTATTGCAGGAGGGCTTGAAGAATGAGGATGAGATCAACAGCTCACAGAGATGGAGAATGAATTTGTCCTCATCAGGAAGGATGTGGATGAAGCTTACTTATGTGAACAAGGTAGAACTGGATTCCTGCCTGGAAAGGCTGATTGATGAGATCAACCTCGATAGGTAGCTGTATGAAGATATTTGGGAGCTGCAGCCCCAGATCTCTGATCATCTGTGGTGCTGTCCATGAACAACAGGTGCTCCCTGGACCTGGGTGGCCTCACCACCAATGTCAAGGCCCAGTATGAGGGGATTGCCACCTGCCACTGGGCCAAAGCTGAGACCATGTACCAGGTCAAGTATGAGGAGCTGCAGACATTGGCTGGGAAGCCTGGGGATGGCCCGCATTGCACAAAGACAGAGATTTCTAAGGTTAATCAGAACATCAGCTGACTCCAGGCTGAGATTGATGGCCTCAAAGGCCAGAGGACTCTCCTGGAGGCCACCGTCACTGATGCCGAGCCATATGGGGAGCTGGCCATCAAGGACCCTCAGGCAAGGTGGCTGAGCTGGAAGCTGCTCTGAGAACCACAAAGTAAGACATGGCCTGGCAGCTGCATGACTATCAGGAGCTCGTGCACATCAAGTTGGCCCTGGATGTGATCACTGCCTACCACAAGTTGCTGGAAGGAGAGGAAAACCAGTAGGAGCCTGGGATGCAGAAACATGAGTATCCAAGACCACCAGCAGCTACTCTGCTGGGTCTAGCCCAGCTTGCAGGAACCTCAACTACGGCCTGGGCTTCCAGGCCTGCTTGGACTGTGGTGCGGGCTCTGGCTCCGTCAGCTGCACCAGCACCAGCTCCTCCAAGACAGTGGTTAGGAAGAAGATTGAACCCGTGATGGGAAGCTTGGTGTCTTAGTCATCTGATGTCCTGTCCAAATAAATGACTACTGTTATCCCTCCTGACCTCCAAGCCTGCAGGAAAGGAGTTACACAGGGGAGTGGAGGGTATAGGAGACCTGCCTGAAGCTCAGCCCCAGTCCTCACTCACCCTTGGTGGGGGAGATCACTGCTTGGGGGACCACCTCTTACCCATGCCTCCAACTAAGCCAAATCAAGTGTTTTTTTTCTCCCAAATTAAGTCTCAGATGGCCCTGCTGAAAAATAAAATGGAAATAAATGTCTTTGTTAAAATATTTACATGATTGTGATTAAAATAATATATCCAGAGTGTAGTGTTACTTCAGTTAAAGTAATTTAAGTAAGTGTTGATTCGAATAATAGTACACAAATAATCTCTAGTATTCATAGTAAATTAGTTCATTCCAAAAATATTAATACCTCTGTTTACTGTGTGCTATGCTCAATATAGGAGCAATAGGAGTGGAGAAGCTACCTATGTTTTAGGGCTTATCAGCAATTATTACAAGTATTATGAATTTGACTAAATGTTGAATATGGTATAATCTGTATGATTAGTGCAATGAAAAAGATGCAATCAGATTGTTATGGATGCACAGATGGAGTACACCCAATCCAGGCTAGAAAAACGGATTTTGAGCAGATGAGCCTGAGCTGAGTCTATTAAGATGAGTAAGAGTCAGCTGATAGGGGTGGTAGTAAAGCGCATTTCAAAGTGAGAGCATAGCCTGAGCAGAGGGAGAGGTATGAACTTGTCAGGACAAAGGGTCCCAAGGTTTGGGCAATTCTTACCAAATGCTCTTATTCTAAATGTTACAATGTAGTGCAGTATTTTGCACACCATCTAAAAAGAGGACGAGTTTAGCAAAAACCAGGTTCATCTGTAATTGACCAAATGGTGTATATAAGCAATGACTAAGCCTCCCTCCCAGAGACAGAGGCTTGGATATGAATCCCCTCTCTTGCGTGCTGGGAGTAAATGAAGCCACCTTGCAACAATTTGACAATTCATCTTGACCTTGAGTAGAACACCCCAGGTGACAAACCCTTCAGTTTGGTAACAACTTAACACGGAGTGTGGAGAGTTACATGCAGTCAGGTTTTACTCTATACAACATGAGGTGGGGTTAACTAATTTATTACTTAACAAATATAAATGAGTTAATTTTAATAAATACATGCATACACCCTCCATCAACTTTGGGCTCTAAAATTAAGCAGATACTGCTATAAAAGGTAACATTTTTATTATCAAAACCTTCATTCTTTGCTGAATTGTGGAGTATAAAGTTACTTTTATAGAGGAGTGAGTCTAACAGCACTAAATAGTGCTATTTCTGCCTGTATATATACTGCAGTGGTATATATACTGCGGTGGTAATTGTAACTGAGTGCTTTTTAAAGGTGCTTTCAGTCATTCAAAGCCCCATTTAGAGTGTTCTTTCTACTTAGTACTCTTCTGATGAATGTATTATATAAATGTCACTCTTTGTCTTCAAAAACCTTGGTTATGAGAATAATACAATATAGTAGAGTTACTATAGTGTTCTGTGTAACAAGTGTTACATGTTGATAATTCATGCTATGGTAGTGTGATATAGCTTATAAGCGTAAAGAAATTTGAAAAAAATAATAAAGACTGACTTAACATAGTAGTATCTTTATGCTTTTCATGTAAGTTCTGTTTTCTGTAATACATTATAAGTTGTATTTACCTGTAAAAATACATTAGTTTTATTGTATCTTCTCTGCAGTGAATCACTGTCACCTATCTGCTTCTGTTTGATATATTTTTTTCTTCAAAACATTTTTGTTAATTGACATGACTTTATTGACACTTAAAGCAAAAAATGGTCTCAACTTCCTGCCTCCTTCAGCATCATAATGTGCCAGGGTGTAAGAGAAACAGACTTCTATAGACCATGTCTTTTTTTCCCTCTGGTGTTTTTAATCTCTTAATATATTTGGGAAATAGATAGTATCATATTTTTTTCTCCCTATAAGTCACCTTAGATACATTTTTAAAGTTTTGGGTTAGAGTTTAGACTGAGTTACATTTTGACTTGATATATAATTTTAACAACTAACAAAATCTGCTAAGTTTCTTAGAATGAAATGTTTTAAAGTAGATATTCTTTTCCTGCTCCTGTATTTCAGTTCTATTACATATAATAGTGTTTTTAAGTTGAGGACACTGCATACTGTAAATAGACTATTTTAAGAGAATTGGATGATGATGATGATGTTGGTATTGATGATACTGGCTGCCTTAATATCTTATTCTATAGTTGATTAATCCTTTTAGGGAATAGAGTAGCTTGTGATTATATTGCCTTTTGTGTCCTTTAAATTTCATCATGAATTTATTGGAATGTAACTTTCTTTTATCAGTTTTTTATCTTACAGTAAAATTGGACATTTTTGCCTACAGTTATATGAATTTTAACATGTATATAGATTTGCCTAATTGCCACCAAAATGAGGATACAAAACATTTCTATAATCCCCCCAAACTCCCTTGTTCCAGTTCTTTATGGTCACACTTGCCCCTGCCCCATAACCCCTAGCAACCACTGATCTGTTTTACATCTCTATGGTTTTGTGTTTTTGAGAAGATCATATAAATGGACTCATATAAATGTAACCTTTTGAGACTGGTTTCTTTCATTCAGCATAATTCCCTTGAGATTCATCTAAGTTGTTTTCTATATTAAGTCTTTTCCTTTTTATTGCTGAGTAGTATTCCATTGTATGTATAAGTGTTTTGTTGATCCATTTACTTGCTTAAGATCACTTGGGTTGTTCTCAGTTTTTGGCAGTTGTGGATACAGCTCCTATAAATTGTCATGTACTGGCTTTTGTACCAACTTAACTTTAAAACAATTTTTTAAATCCTCACATGAGGATATATTTATTGATTTTAGAGAAAGGGAAAGGGGGAGAGAGAGAAAGAGAGAGAGAAACATGAGTGTGAGAGAAGAACATTGATTGGTTGCCTCCCATACATACTCCATGTGTGGGGGACTGGGATTGAACCTTTTTGTCAAGTGTTTTATTTGCAAATATTTCCTCCTACTCTGTAGCTTCTTTTTATTCTTTTACAGTCTTTTTCATAATGAAAGTTTTACATTTTGATGAAGTCTATTTTATCCATTTTAAAAAATGTATCTAAAAATTATTTTCTAAGAACCAAACCCTGGACATGAAGTTTTTCTCCTGTGTTTTCTTCAAAAGAGAGAGGCTCTGTGTAGTCTCATTTATTTTCAGTTGATTTTTAATTTAAGGTGTGAGGCTGAGGATGAGATTCATTTTTTGGTTATCCAAAAATATCCAATTGCTTCAACAACATTTGTTAAAAGACTATTCTTTTTGCATTACATTGCTTTCATACCTTGTCAAAAATCAATTGGTCATATTTGTGTGGTTCCATTTTTGAACTGTCTATTCTGTTTGTTTACTATATGTAGTCTATCCCAGTGATTTTTCAACCAGTATGCTCAAAGAATTTTTAAAACATGCAATACCTGACTATAAATAGGGTCAGGGACACTGACCTCTTTTCTATTAGATTGTCAAATTTTAAAAATGGAAACAGCCAACACAACAATAGCCATCTGATGAGAATGAATAAAAATTATACCTTTCTTTTTGTCAGGTCAGCAAAATTAAAATTTTTTGGTGTGCTGCAGAATTTTAATAATTAGTTTGTGTATGCTATGAGTTTAAAAAGGCCGAAAATCACTGGTCTATCCATTTATCATTTTCTCATCATTTTTAAAAGAAGCTTTTGATTTTTGAATAAAAGTTTAATTTTAACTTTCTTGAGTCATGGTTAGTAGTACTGCTTTTTAAAATTTCATTTTTTAGTATGTATGTTTAATATATAGAAATAGGATTTTTGTGTGTTCACCTTGTATTTTGTGACCTTGCTAAACTTACTAGTTCTAGATGTTTCTTGGGAATGCTTTATATAGATGATCATGTCTAGTTATAGGGCAGACTTATTTTCTTTCCAATCCTCTGTGCCTTTATTTTTTGTGCCATATTGAAATGGAGAGAGCTTTTACTTACTAAGTTGTCACATTTATATATCATGTAGAGTTTTCCATAATAGTTACCTTATTAACCTTTCAGTGCCTCTGAGGTTCACTGTGATAATCTTTGATTTTCCTGATATTGGGGGTCTTGTGTATTCTCCCTTTTTTTTTCTTTCTCAGTCTTGCCAGATGTTTATCAGTTTTGTTGATCTTTTCATAAAACAGCTTTTGGTTTTGATTTTGTCTATTCTGTTTTCAGTATTATTGATTTGTACTCTTTATTATTTGGTTGCTTTGTGTACATTTTGCTTTTTTTTCTAGTTTCTTAAGGTAAAAGCTTAAGTTACTGATCTAACACCTTTTTATTTTTAAATCTGCACCTAGGGATGTATTTATTGATTTTACAGAGAGAGGATGAGGGAGTGAGGGAGAGAGAAAGAAAGTGAGGGAGAGGGGAGAAAGAGACAGACAAGAGAGAGAGAAAGAAAGAAAGAAACGTCAGTCAGGTTGGTTCCCATATGCACCCCGAAGGGAGATAGAACCATAGCCTTTTGGTGTAGAAGGATGATGCTCCAGCTGTGACCAACCAAGCCACTTGGCCAGGGCTCTTTTTTTTTTAATAAGCATTTAATTCTCTAAATTTACCCCTAAGCACTACTTTAGCTGTATCCCACAATGGGATACTTTCAGCCTTAAAAAGAAAAGAAGTTCTGTAACATGCTACAACATGAATGAACCTTGAGGACATTATATTAAGTGAAATAAACTATTCACAAAAAGATAAATACTGTATGATTCAACTTTTATGCAGTACGAGTAGTCAAAATCAAACACAAAGTATAATAGTTGGCAAAGGCTGAGGGGAGGAGAGAATGGAAACATCTTTACTGGGTATAGAGTTTCAGTTTCTTAAGATGAAAAAAGTTATAGGGGATGATGGTGATGGTTGCAGAAAAATGTGATTGTATTTAATATCATTGAACTCTGTACTTAAAAAGTTAATATGGTAAATTTTATGTTTCTCTCTGCTCTAATCTTTATTATTTCCTCCCTTCGGGTTTGAGTTTTAGTTTGTTTTCCTAGTTCCTTAAGTTGTAAAGTTTGGTTGTTGATTTGAGATTTTTCAGAATGTGTTTCTAACTATAAATTACCCCCTTAGCACTGCTTTCACTGAGTTTTGATACATTTTTAGTTTTCACGTGATTCTTAAGTATTTTCTAATTTTCTTTGTGATTTCTTCTTTGATTCATTGGTTGTTTAAAATTGGGTTATTTTCTGGTTTTGTGAATTTTCCATTTTTTGTTATTGATGTCTAACTTCATGTCAATGTGGTGGAAGATAACTTGGTATGGTTATCTTTTTAAATCTATTCAGACTTATATTTGTAGCCAACATATGTTTTATTCTGGAAAGTGTCCTGTGTGCACTTTGAAAAGAATGTGTGTTTTGTTTTTGGGTAGAGTTATTCTGTATGTCTGTTAGGGCTAGCCGATTTATTGTGTTAAATCCTCTGTTTCCATACTTATCTTCTATCTGGTTGTTCTGTCCATTTTGGTGAGTGTGAATTGAAACCTCCAACTATTACTATAGAACTATAGAACTATTCATTTCTCCCTTCAGTTCTGTTTATTGCTTCATATATTTTCATGATCTGTTGTTATATGTGTGTTTGTTTTATCTTCTTGTTATATTGAATTTTTATCTCTTAATGGCATTTTTTAATTTAAAGTTTTATTTTGTCTGATAGTAGTATAGTCATTTCTGCTCTCTTTTTGTTACTAGTTGCATGGAATATTTTTAAACGAAGAATTTTTCTTGTACTTTGTTTTTCATTACCATTTACTCCCTTTATGCCTCACCGCTCCCCTGCACTCACCACCCTGTCCTCCAAGTCCATAAGTCCTTTTTCCTTTTTTTGCTCAATCACTTCACCCTTTAACCCTGCTCACCCTTAGCAGTCAGCTTGTTATATATGAGTCTTGTCTCTATTTCAAGACAGAAACACTGTGAGTTCAGTGTTCATTAGATTCCACATATGAATGAAATCATATGGTATTTGTTTTTCTCTGACTGGCTTGTTTCTCTTAGCATAATATTCTCCAAGTTCATCTATACTGTCACAAAGGGTAAAATCTCCTATTTTTTAAAGCCAAGTACTATTCTATTGTGTAAATGTCCCATAGCTGTTTTCTTTAATTTAATTTTATTGTTGTTGTATTGTTTTATTTTTATTTGTTGATTTTAGAAAGAGAGGAGGGGAGAGAGATGGATTTGTTGTTCCACTTATTGATGCAGTCATTGGTTGTTCTTGTATGTGGCATATCTGGTGACGCTGTAACCCACTGAGCTTCACAGCCAGGGCCCATAGCTGCTTTATCCACTAATCTACTCCTGGACATTTGGGCTGCTTCCATATCTTAGTGATTGTAAATAATGCTGCAATTGAACATGGGTGCTTATGTTCTTTTGAATTAATGTTTCAGGTTTCTTCAGGTTAATATCTAGAATTAATTCTGGAAATTATTTTCCTCAATTGCTGAGTTATAAGGCAGCTCCATTTTTAATTTAGAGTTCTTTCATTTCACCTTGTAGGACTCCCTTGAATTTTTCTTGCAGACCAGGTTTAGTGGTCATGAACTCCCTGAACTGTTGTTTATTTTGGGAATTCTTAAAATCTTCCTTACTTTTGAAGAACTCTTTTTGCTGGATATAGGATTCTTGGTTGACAGATTTTGTCTTTGAATACTTTGAACATAACTGCCTACTGTCTCCTGGCCTCCAAAGTTTTTGATGAGCAATCTGATAATCTTCTTGGGGATCTCTTGTTATGTGATGATTTGCTTTTCTTTTGTTGATTTCAGGATTCTTTCTTTATCATTGACTTTTGAAGGTTTGATTATAACATATATAGGTCAGAGGTCTCTCTGAGTTTATCTTTCTTGAAGCTTATGTTCATGTCTCATCAAATTTGGGAAGTTTTCAGCCATTATTTTTAAGATATTCTATTTTCTGTTTTTTAAGAAATTCTATTTTCTGTTTTACACTCTCTCTCTTATTCTCCTAGGACTCCCAAGATGTATATGTTGATCTGCTTGATTGTGTCCCACAGATCCCTGAGCTCTGTTCATATTTTTTTTCAGTCTTTTCTTTCCATTCCTCACTTGGTTATTGTCATTGTCTTACCTTCAAGCTTGCCAATTCTTTCTTTTGCCTCCCCAAATCTACCTTTGAATCCCTCTAGTGAATGTTTCTTTTCAGTTCCAGAAATTGAAATTATATCAAGAATCTTCTCAGATCTCAATGGCTTGAAACTAGAAACCAACCTCAGGAAAAACCCCAAAACATTCAAAGTTTTGGAGGCTGAATAACATGCTATTGAATAATAATTGGGTTAACACTGAGATCAAGGAAGAAATCAAAAAATTTCTGGAAACAAATGAAAATGAACATACAACAACCCAAACTCTATGGGACAGCAAAGGCAATCCTGAGAGGGAAATTTAGAGCAATACAGGTCTATCTAAAATGGTTTGAAGATGCTCACATAAACAGCCTAACCACAAAGCTACAAGAACTAGAGGAGCATCAACAAACAAAACCCAAAGTGAGTAGAAGGAAGGAAATAATCATGATCAGAGCAGAATTAAATGACATAGAGATAAAAAGAACAATTCAAAGGATCAATAAACCTAGGAGCTGGTTCTTTGAAAAGATAAAGAAAATTGACAAGTCATTATAGAGACTCATCAAGAAAAAAAGAAAGAGGACCCAAATAAATCAAATCAGAAATGACAAAGGATAAATCACAATTAATACCACAGAAATATAAAGGATTCTAAGAAATTACTATGAACAGCTATATGCCAAAAAATTTGACAACCTGAGTGAAATGGACAAATTTCTAGAAATATATAATCTTTCAGAATTGAATCAAGAAGACGTGGAAAGCCTGAATAGACCAATAACAACTAGTGATATTGAAGCAGTAATCAAAAAACTCCTGGCACACAAAAGCCCTGGACCAGATGGCTGCACAGATGAATTTTACCTAACATTTAGGGAAGAACTAACTCCTATCCTTCTCAACCTATTCCAAAATCCTCAACAAAATATTGGCAAACCAGATCCAGCAATATATTAAGAAGATCATACACCATGATCGAGTGGGATTCATGTCAGGGATGCAAGGATGGTACAGTATTCGCAAATCAAAAAATGTAATACACCACATAAACTGAAAGACAAGAACTGTATGATCATATCAATAGATACCAAAAAGTGTCTGATAAAGTATAGCACCCTTATATGCTAAAAACACTCAGCAATATGGGAATAGAGGGAGCATACCTCAACATAATAAAGATCATATACAATAAACATGCAGCTAACATCATACTCAATGGGCAAAAACTGAAAGGTTTTCCCTTCAGATCAGTAACAAATCAAGGGTGTCCACTCTCTCCACTTCTATTCAACATAGTTTTGGAAGTTCTAGCCATAGCGATCAGACAAGAAAAAGCAATCAAAGGTATCCAAATTGGGAAGGAGGAAGTAAAACTGTCATTATATCATCATTTGCAGATGACATGATAGTGTACGTACAAAACCCTATACACTCCACTAAAAAACTATTCAACCTAATAAGTGAATTTGGTAAAATAGCTGGATACAAAGTCAACATCTAGAAATCGAAGGCATTTTTATACACCAACAATGAAACATCAGGGAAACAAACTAGAAAATAAATCCTATTTACTATAGCAACAAGATAAATAAAGTACCTAGGAATGAACTTAACCAAGGAGGTAAAAGACCCTTACTCAGAAGACTATGAACACTGAAGAAGGACATGATGGAAGATACAAATAAATGGAAGCATATATCATGTTCATGGATGGGAAAAATTAACATCATAAAAATGTCCATACCACCCAAACCCATCTATAGATTCAGTGCAACCCATATTAAAATACTAACATTGTATTTCACAGACCTAGAACAAATTAAAAAAAATTTAAGCCCTGGTTGGTGTGGCTCAGTGGATTGGCGCTGGCCTGTGAACCCAAAATTTGCTGGTTCGATTCCCAGTCAGGGCATGTAACCAGGTTGCAAGCCCTTAGCTAGAGGCAGGTGAAAGGCAGCCATACAGATGTTTGTCTCCCTTTCGTCCTCCCTTCCTGTCCTTCTCACTGAAAAAAAATGTCTTAAAAAATTTTATGTGGAGCCAAAAAAACCCCAAATAGCTACAGCAATCTTGAGAAGAACAAAGTAGGAGGAATCACAATGCCAGATATCAAACTATTATTAACAAAGCCATAGTAATCAAAATAGTCTGATACTGGCACAAGAATAGACAATCAGATCAATGGAGTAGAATAGAGAGCCCAGAGATAAATCCAGGACTCTGTGGGCAACTAATATTTGACAACAGGGGAAGGAGCATAAAATGGAGTGCAAATAGCCTCTTCAACAAGTGGTGTTAGGAGAGCTGGACAGAAACATGCAAAAAAAAAAATGAAACTAGACCACCAACTTATACCGTATACCAGAATAAATTCAAGATGGACTAAAGACTTAAACATAAGCTGTGCCACTGTAAAAGTCCTAGAGGAAAACATAGGCAGAAAAATGAAGATATCCTACACAGCAATATTTTCACTGATATCTCTCCCAGGACAAAGGAAATAAAGGAATAAATAAACAAATGGGACTACATCAAACTGAAAAGCTTCTGCTCAACTAAAGAAAACATCAGCAAAATTAAAAGGGAACCCACCATATGGGAAAACATATTTCCAATGACATCTCAGATGAGGGGTTCATCTTCAAAATATATAAAGAACTTTTGTGACTCAACACAAGGGAGACAGATAATCCAATTAAAAATGGGCAAAGGACATGAACAGACATTTCTCCAAGGAGGACAGAAGGTCCATAAGCATATGAAAGAATGATCATCACTAGACATCAGAGACTTTCAAATTAAAACCACAATGAGATACTACCTTACAGCAGCCAGAATGGCCATCATCAACAAATTAATAAACAAGTGCTGGTGAGGATGTGGAGAAAAGGGAACTCTTAATGCACTGCTGGTGGGAATGCAGACTGGTATAGCCACTATGGGAAGCAGTATGGAATTTCCTCAAAAGACTAAAAATAGAATGACCCATCAATTCCACTGCTAGCATTATACCCAAAGAATCCTGAAACACCAATTCAGAAGAACCTATGTACCACTATGTTCATAGCAGTGCTATTTACAATAGTAAAGTGCTGGAAGCAACCTAAATACCCATCAGTGGGTAAATGGATCAAAAAACTTTAGTACATTTACACAATGGAGTCCTATACAGCAGAGAGAAAGAAGGAACTCCTCCCATTTGCGATAGCATGGATGGACCTGGAGACTATCATGCTTAGTGAAATAAGCCAGGCAGCAAAAGACAAATACCATGTGATCTCACTTAATACAGGAGCCTAGTAGATGAGGAGAAGAAAACCAGAGACATGAGGGAAAGAAATAAAAGGAGCAGAATGACAGTGACTAGGGGGCAGGCGGGGCAAGTAGGGTTAGGGTTTAGTGGAATAGCTAATGTGAAAGACCCATGGACATGGACAATGAGGTGGGGATTGGCTGTGGGAGAGGGAGCAGGGAGGGTGGGGCAGAGGAGAGCAGTAGGGGGAAATGAAACAATTGTATTACAACAACAATAAAAGCTTATTCAAAAAAATCTTTGTCTAGTATATATACCATTAGTTCTTTTTCAGAGATAGTTTATTTTGATTTATTTTTTCCCTTGAATGGGCCATACTTTTCTGTTTCTGTGATTTTTTTTTTGTTGAACATTGGACATTTGAATCTAATATTGCGATAAATCTGAAATCGTTCTTCTTTCTTAAGGTTTGCTGTTTCTGTTATTATTTTTCTCTCTTTGCTGAAGATGTGATATGTAAGCTTAAGATGCTCTCAGTTGTTTTCTGAGCCTTTTCCTGTGTGCACACTGTGACTGTCTAATAACTTTATATATTCAGTAGTTTGTTTTTTTAATCCTCACCTAAGGACATGCTCATTGATTTTTAGAAAGAAAGGAATGGAAGGAGACTAACATTGATGTGAGAGAGAAAAATCAGTTGGTTGCTTTCCCACTCGATTGCCCTGAGCAGGGACTGAACCTACAATCCCAGGCGTTTGTCCAACTAGGAATCAAACCCGTGACCCTTCATTTTACAGGTCAGTGCTCCAACCAACAAAGCCACTCCATCCAGGGCTATGCAGTAGTTTGTTTTTAATGCCTTTATCTTTCATGTCTTGCTCCCTTAAGGAAAAAAGGCATGAAATATAAGGGATAAAGGACATCACCCTTTCACATACCATGGAAATTACTTTAGTTGAACGGGAGAGGCTTGCAATAGTGGGATGAAGTGTGACAAAAACGTCTGCTCACTCTTTGTGTACATTTCTGATTAGAAATAGCATTTAGCAATCAGACAAGGTCCTTTTGCCCACTATGGTTCCTGCCGATTGTGTGCAAGCTGCCCCAGGAACATGTGAACAGCTGCTTGCCACATGGCTGGGGGTGTGGGATGGGTAGCTGCTACTGTACTAGGAGCTGAAATTATAAAAATTAACCATAATTTACCATCCAAGTCTTCTCCTGGAAATTGCAAGCCTGCAGCACTCAAGTTCCCAAATAGTTACACCAGACAGATTCTGCTACTATAGCTGCCCAGGTGGGAAGACAGATTCCTGGTGCTTTCCATTTTGCCTTCTTTCCAGAATTTTCCAAATAGAGTTTAAAGGAGTTTTTTCATTTATACAAAATACAGTTAACTTTTCAAAACCTAGATTTGACCTATGTTGGTCCACTTATATATGGATTCTTTACAGTCATCCTTTTGTATCCAGGGGTTTCATATCCGTGAATCAACCAACCCTGGATCAAAATCAGTATTTTCTCATTCTAAGCCATGCATTGCCAACTGTGCATTTCCAACTGTGAATTGACAAAACTGTTTTTCACTCTGTGGTGGGTTGAATCCATGAATGCAAAAGGCCAACTGTAGAATTACATGTGGATTTTCAGCTGTACTTGAGGGTGGTGCCCCTAACCTCCTTTGCATTGTTCAAGGGTCACATGTATTTTGCTGAGGTAATGTATGACATTTAGCATAAGACGTCCACAGTTACTTGTTCTTTTTTATTTATATTGTCTTTTTACATGTATAGTATTAGTAAACTATAATTAATACTGAATTTTTTCTTTTGATTTGTTTCTATGTGTCTTGTTCATTTTTCCATTTCAGAAAACTGGACAATTGCAGTTGTGTGGGTTTTGAAAATGGCTTAAACTTAGTGGCCTGCATCTGCCTTCTGCTTTTGCCCTACCATTTACAAAAGAATAAATGGTATGTTTGAGAAGACAGCTCTGTTGAAAGAAGAGTGTTGCAAATGGCTTCAGAACCTATGAATGCAAAACAAACCAGGAGTCACTTCACAAAGGGAAAAAGGCTACAGTACCAGCAAATAAAGAATAGATCTTCCATTAGTGATGGTGATGGAGAAGACTCCTTTACGTTTGAAGCACATGAAGCTTGGCGAGATTTTCATGGATCTCTACTTCGGTTTTATGAAAATGGAGAACTCTGTGATGTCACACTAAAGGTGAGACTGTTTTTTTTCCAACTTTTCCCAGTCTCTTTAGAGTATTATTTAAAATGAGGGTTTCGGTTACCACATAGGCAAATTTTTAGTGCTATACTTATTGTAATCATAATGATTTTAGTTTCAATCCTTTTTATTGGAGGGGAAAGGACATAAGGGAGGGTAAATGAAGGGAGAGTAGCATAAATGTTGATGGTCGTTATTTCTTAGTTTAACTTCTGAGAATTCTGGAATTCCAAAACAACAAACAGTTATTGTTATTATTTTTAATATATATATATTTTTTATTGTTGTTATATTACATTCATCTCATTTTTCCCCCCTGCTGTCTCCCCTTCCCCACCTTCCTTATTCTCCCACCCCACAGTTAATCCCACATGTTGTTTGTGTCCATGGATCATCAAAGCTAGTTCCTTGACTAAACTGTTCCCCTTCCTGCCTACTTCTCCCCACTCCCCTACCCCCTCCCCTGTATGTTCCCTGTATTCATGTCTCTGGTTCTGTTTTGTTTGTTTGTTCATTAGTTTTCTGTATTAAGTGAGAACGTGTGACATTTAATTTTTGCTGCCTTGCTTATCTCACTAAGCATGATACTCTCTAGTTTCATCCATGTTATCACAAATGGTAGGAGTTCTCTCTTTCTTCTGCATACAACTCCATTGTGTAAATGTGCCAAAGTTTTTTTAATCCATTCATCCACTGAAGGGCACTTAGGTTGTTTCCAGCACTTGCTTATTGTAAATAGCACTGCTATGAACATAGGGGTGCATAGGTTCTTCTGAATTGGTGTTTCAGGATTCTTTGGGTATAATCCTATCAGTGGAATCATTGGGTCATAAGGTAGTTCTATGCTTAGTTTTTTGAGGAAATTCCATACTGTCTTCCATAGTGGCTGCATCAGTCTGCATTCCCACCAGCAGTGCACCAGGGATCTCTTTTCTCCACATCCTGGCCAGCACTTGTTTGTTGATTTGTTGAGGATGGCCATTCTGACAGGTGTGAGGTGGTATCTGGTTGTTGTTTTAATTTGCATCTCTGATGGCTAGTAATGTTGAGCATTCTTTCATGTGCTTATGGGCCCTTTGTATGTCTTACTTGGAGAAGTGTCTGTTCAGGTCCTTTGCCCATTTTTTTTTTTTTTTTAAACTTTATTTCATTATTCTCAGAAAGAAGGGAAGGGAGAGAGACATCAATGTACGGTTGCTTTTCACCTGCCTCCAGGCACAGACCTGACTGGAGACCTGGTTTGCAACCTTGTTATGTGCCCTGGCTGGGGAATCGAACCTGCGATGTTTGGGTTCGCAGGCTGGCGCCTTATCTACTGTGCTACCAGCCAGGGCTCCTTTGCCCATTTTTCAATAGGGTTGTTTGTCTCCCTGGTGTTGAGTTGTGTTAGCTCTTTATATATTTTGGAGATCAAACCCTTGTCTAAGGTGTCATTGGTGAATATGTTTTCCCATATGGTTGGTTCCCTTTTTATTTTCTTGATGTTTTCTTTGGCTGAGCAGAAACTTTTTAGTTTGATGTAGTTCCATTTGTTTATTTGTTCCTTTATCTGCCTTGCTTTAGGAGATACTTCAGTGAAAATTTTGCTGCCTGTGATATCTGCAATTTTTTAACCTATGTTTTCCTCTAGGGCTTTTATGGTGGCACTGCTTATGTTTAAATCTTTTATCCATCTTGAGTTTACTCTGGTGTATGGTGTAAGTTGGTGGTCTAGTTTCATTTTTTTTTTTTTTGCATGTGCCTGTCCAGCTCTTCCAACACCACTTGTTGAAGAGGCTATTTCCATTTTATGTTCCCTCCCCCTTTGTCGCATATTAGTTGCCCATAGAGTCCTGAGTTTATCTTGGCTTTATTCTGCTCCATTGATCTGATTGTTCTTGTGCCAGTACCAGTATGGCTTTGTAATATAGCTTACTATCTGGTTTTGTGATTCTTCCTACTTCGTTCTTCTTTCTCAGGATTGCTGTAACTATTTGGGGTGGTTTTTGACTCCATATGAATTTTTTAAGTGTTTGTTCTAATTCTGTGAAATAGGATGTTGGTATTTTAATAGGGTTTGCATTGAATCTGTAGATGGCTTTGGGTAGTATGGATATTTTAATGATGTTAATTCTTCTCAACCATGAGCATGTATGTGCTTCCATTTATTTGTATCTTCCTTAATTTCCTTCTTCAATGTTCAGTAGTTTATTCAGTACAAGTCCTTTACTTCCTTGGTTAAGTTTGTTCCTAAGTACTTTATTTTTCTTGTTGCTGTGGTAAATAGGATTTGTTTTCTAGCTTCTATCTCTGATGTTTCATTGTTGGTGTATAAAATGCCTTCGATTTCTGGATATTGACTTTGTATCCAGCTATTTTGCCAAATTCAGTTATTAGGTGCATTTAATCCATTTACATTTAAGGTTATTATTGAGAGGTACTTCTTCATTGGCATTTTTTCTTCTTTGCTCCTGTATGCCTCTCTGTCTCTCTTTGTTTCTTCATCTTTTTAAAGTATGTCTTTTAGCATCTCTTGCAGTGCTGGTTTGGGGGAGGTGTATTCTTTTAGCCTTATTTTGTCTGGGAAATTCCTTATTTCACCTTCCATTTTGAATGAGCACCTTGCTGGGTAGAGTATTCTCGGTTGCAGGCCTGTTTTTCATTCCTTGGAGTATTTTTTTTGCCATTCCCTTCTGGCTTGTATTGTTTCTGTTGAAAAATCATTTGATAACCTTATCGGAGCTCCCTTATATGTTAATTGCTGTTACTCTCTTGATGCTTCTAGGATTCTCTCTTTGTCTTTGAAGTTTGCCATTTTAATTATGGTTTGTCCAGGAGTGAGCCTGTTTGGGTTCATCTCCATTGGGACCCTCTGTGTTTCCTGAACTTGAGTGACCCTTTCACCCATCATTTTAGGGAAGTTTTCTATCATTAGTTTTTCAAACAGGTTTTCTATCCCTTGCTTCTCTTCTCCTGGTATCCCAGTGATACAAATATTGTTGTGTTTAATGTTGTCCTGTATCTGTCTTAAAGACTCATCATTTTTTTTTCAGTCTTTTTTCATTTTGTTGCAATGTCTGGTTATTTTTTTCACTTTTGTCCTCCAATTTGCTGATCAGATCTTCTGCTTCATCTAACCTGCTTTGAATTCCTTCTATTGTACTCTTTATTTCTGAGATCATGTTTTTCATTTCCTCTTGGTTCTTAGTGATTGTTTCTGTGTCTTTTTTAATGCTGATGTAATTTTCCATAAGTTCCTTGTAGTTGCTCTGGAGTTCTTTGTAGTTTTCTTTGAGCTCATTGAGCTCATTCAGCTTTCTTACCACTATTTCTTTGAATTCCATGTCTGATAGCTTGCTATTTTCTATTTCAGTTCTCAGTCCGTCTGTTGATTGCTCCTTTCCTTTTGGTGACGGACTGATTCTTTTTCTTCCCATTTTGGGGTGTCTGTTGTTGCTTGTTTTTGTGTTGGATTAATCTGCTTTGAATCCCTGCCTTCGTGGAGTGCTGTTCTGTGTTTGGAGATTTGTGGGGTTCATTGTTGTAGTTTCTTAAATTTCTTCAACTTGTTGCTAATGGGATGCCCTTTGTCATTAACTTGGGCTGTCTGGCTATATTTTGGATTTGTTGTATGTGTTTCCCCTTTCATTCCAGTTGGCTGATTGAGAGATACTCCTTCTATCACATCTCATACACTGTTTTTGAGTTGCTCCTAAAACAGAATCACCAGTCCAGGCAAAATAATCACACCTTCAAAGATATATTACTCCTTTAATCCCCCTTTCAACTGCATATGAACCTAGATAAATATCCGTACCCTCCAAGGTAACCCCCACCCTTAATCACACCCTCAGCTTCAAATGAGCCAGCTTTAATAAGGATGTAGATATGATAAGACTGTTATAAGAGGGGGAAAATGATTAAGTTGACTAAAGTATAGGTAATTTTGAAGGGTGCAAAGGGGTAGCAAAGGGAGTGGGGATGCAAGAGAGAAAGCCAACTTTACCTCGTACATAGAAATGAAGAGGGAAAAAATCAGAGTGCCTTAAGTGATAGTGAACAGTATAAGCCTGTATATATAGTTGCCACATCTACCTCCCTGTCCACTCTTAATGAGCTCTGATTAGTCCAGGTGCAGCCAGGACTAGTGTGTTTTTAGCAGAAAAAAAGAATATGTAGCCCCTAGTAGCGCACCCAGAAAAATAAGTTTTAAGAGGCTGAGAGGGGAGGAATACTTAGATTGAGAACTGGGAATGAGTTGTAGCAGGAGATTGATTAGACATTAAAACAAGAGTAGGAGGAGGGCCTTAGGTAAATGAATTGAGAGAAGGGAGGAGTAAAAATATGGGATTTGGGCTACACTATGATATAAACAGCATTTACTTAAAATGCACTAATTGTGGGGGTTGAGAGTAACTTTTGAAAAGGATATGTTAGGGATTAATAGCTCATGTAGCTCTTGGTGTAACTCAGGTACTTGAGATTAGCAGAGATCCATTTCCTGAGTCTGCCTCTTTTCCTTGATTAAGTCTCTGCAGTCTACAGTCTAGCCGTGTGGCCTTGGAGTGGTGGGGCCTGTTGTTGTCACAGTCAGGGCAAATTCTGAGTGCCACACCCCCATAGGCTGAGCCTCCAGTAGCCTAGCTGGGTTTCTGCACTGCCGGCATTTTGGGGCCCTCCCTTCTCTCACTGGTTCTGTGTGAAGAACTGCAGGTGATTATGTGGTGTCGATGGCTGCTCCTCCCCTCCAGTTCCTCGAGGAGGTTTCCACCTGGGATGGGTACCTGGCTCCATGGGGGAGTAGCCTGCAACTTTGTTTGCTCCTGTGATGGCTACCCCACCCCTTCCAGCTCTTTGAGGAGGTAGCCCCTGTCCACAAAGGGCACCTGACTCCCCGGGGGGCCTGCAGCGTAGTTTGCTGGTGATGGTTAGCGCTCTCTGTGCACAACAATGCTCATTACTGGGTCATTTGTAATGGCAACTATTGTAAGCAATCCAATCTTTCAGTAATTAAGATGGTGAGATTTCAGTATTTTTACTTTATTTTTATTTTTTTAAAGATTTTACTTATTATTTTCAGAGAGAGGGGAAGGAAGAGAGGGAGAGAGGGAGAGAAACATCAATGTATGGTTGCCTTTCACCTATCTCCAGCCACGGACCTGGCTGAAGACTGGGTTTGCAACCTGTTTATGTGCCCTGGCTGGGGAATCGAACCAGCGACCTTTGGGTTCACAGGCCAGTGCCTTATCCATTGTGCTACCAGCCAGGGCAGTATTTTTATTTTTATGTAATACATATTATTTCAAAATAACAAGTAGGAAATGATTAAAGGAAACCTTAGTTAAGTCATAATAAATACTGCTAAATATTGATTTATTTAGTTTGTGTTTCAAAATTTCCACACTGATAAACTATGGGTAATAATAGCATGCAATTATAAGGCATTGGGACAACTAAATGAGTTAATATGTGAAAAGTACTTAGTATGGTTCCTGACATGATGACTATAGTTAATAATATGGGAAGGTATATTTGAAAGTTGCTAAGGTCTTAAAAATTCTCATCACGAAGAAATAAAAAAAATGTAATTATTTGAGGCAATGGATGTTTACTAAACTTAACTATGGTAATCATTTCATAATATTTATACATCTCAAATCATTATATTGTATACCTTAAGGTTACACAATGTTGTAAGTCATACTTTGCTATCTAAGTTAACCAAGTATATTTAGTTACACTAAGTATAGTTATACTAAGTATAACTGTGGTATAAGTTATACTACATTACATATACATAGTTATATGTATAGAAGATAAGTGGCTAATTTGGAAGAAGAAAATACCTGATTTTAAGAAATTGGCCTAGATTAAAAGTAAGTGACCAAAGAATTACATTGTTAAATACATTAAATTTTTCTGGAGTTGTTATCCTGCTATAGCTGGTCTAAAACTAATTGTGATATTAAACTGAGTATCTTTTTGTTTGTTTTAAACAGGTTGGCTCAAAGTTAATCTCTTGTCACAAACTGGTATTGGCTTGTGTTATTCCCTACTTCAGAGCCATGTTTCTCTCTGAAATGGCTGAAGCCAAGCAAACAGTGATTGAGATTAGAGATTTTGATGGTGATGCAATAGAAGACCTGGTAAAGTTTGTCTATTCTTCACGCCTCACTTTGACTGTGGACAACGTCCAGCCTCTCTTATATGCAGCATGTATTCTACAGGTTGAACTGGTGGCCAGAGCTTGTTGTGAATACATGAAGTTACATTTTCATCCCTCCAATTGCTTGGCAGTAAGAGCCTTTGCAGAAAGTCACAATCGAATAGACTTAATGGACATGGCAGATCAGTATGCCTGTGAGCATTTCACTGAAGTAGTGGAATGTGAAGACTTTGCAAGTGTGTCACCCCAGCATCTCCATAAGCTTTTGTCCTCCAGTGATCTAAATGTAGAAAATGAAAAACAGGTCTATAATGCAGCCATCAAGTGGCTTCTTGCCAATCCTCAGCATCATTCCAAGTGGTTAGACGAAACACTTGCACAGGTAGGGACTGAAATGAGTTTGTGTATAGAAATAAACAATAAAGAAGCAAATCAGCATTTTTTTCATTTGTCACGAAGGTGTAAATTATCAGTTGATATAATACAATATGAAAATGGTTCTGACTCTTACTCTCCTATTTATTCACTGTACTATTTAAGGATAAATCTGAATTTATTACATGTGAATTAGTAATATTCTCTGCTTTTTAAACTAATATTTAAAATATCCCTTTGAGGAAGCAGTAATGAATATTTTATTTATTCTAGTAGAAAATGGCTCTTAGGAGACTGCTGAAAATTAATTTATAACTACTATCTTTAATGAAGTTTCTCCAGAGTCACTTTGCTAATGAAACTACACTTATTCCCAATGCATCTAGATTTGTTCTGGAAAGAATTACAATATACCACTTCCCATTATCTTCCCTCACCTAATTTTTCTTTTTAAATCTCAGAAATGTGTCTCTATTTTAATCATTTGTTTGCTGTCAATAGGTGTTAGTTGGATAATAAATAGGCCTTAAAATTACTTTGGAAACAAATTTGTCAACAAAAACAAACAACAAGTTTCATTATTTTGCAGCTGTATATTTGTGTGTGTGTGTATGTGTGCATACTTTTAATTCAAAATAGTATTACCAGGTTTGATAATCTCTTTAATCCACTAGAAAATGTATGTTTCTTTAAGAGCATAATGGGAGTACATCTGCTAAAAGAGGGGATGCATCCTTAAATTAGTATATAATCCCAAGATAATTGATTTGAAGAAAACAACACTTTATTTGTTTCAGATATGAATGTTTGTGTGTTTAAGAAATAGATCACATTTTCATCTGTTCAGTCTTAGTTTTAGGGGGCAAAATAACAAAGAACAACAATTTCATTTTGATTATACCTTTTTTTAAGAAGCAGGGGGCCTTCAGCCCTGGCTGGTAGTGGTTAAGGTGCCGGCCTGCGAACCCAAAGGTCGCAGGTTCGATTCCCCAGCCAGGGCACATAACCAGGTTGCAAAACCAGGTCTCCAGTCAGGTCTGTGGCTGGAGGCAGGTGAAACGCAACCATACATTGATGTCTCTCTCCCTCTCTGCCTCTCTCCCTTTCCCTCTTTCTAAAAAATAATGAAATAAAAAAAAACCTTAAAAAAAAAAAGAAGAAGAAGCAGGGGGCCTTCTAATATGGCATTGCCATTTTAGAAGTAAGAATTGTGAATGAAGACAACCGAATTACTTTAGTCTACTTAAATCTGTATTTAAAAGGGGAGGATATATTTAGCATATAACCTGATTTCTTTAGTGCAGACCTACTGGAAATTGCTTTAGAACTTGGCACCTTGTGTTTTAAGTCTTTATGAAGTAAATGAATTTTAAAAAGGTAGTGTACTGCAGCAGGCCCTGGCCAGTAGCTTAGTTGGTAAAAGTGTTGTCCCAACACCCCACGATTGTGGATTCAGTCCTGGGTCTGGGCACGTATAGGAGTCAACTGATGCATGCATGCAAAAGTGGGTGGGACAACAAATTGATGTTTCTTTCTCTTTCCTTTCCTCTGTCTCTCTTTGAAGTCAATTTTTTAAAGAAAGTTAATGTACTGCAGTGAAAGTGAAGAATGAGTGATCCAGTTACAACTTTATCTCCACAACTATTCATGATCTTAGGTTCGTCTGCCGCTGTTGCCAGTGGATTTTCTTATGGGTGTTGTGGCAAAAGAACAGATTGTCAAGCAGAATCTAAAATGTAGAGATTTATTGGATGAAGCAAGAAATTACCACCTTCACTTGAGTAACAGAGCAATACCTGATTTTGAATACTCTGTTCGGACTACACCAAGGAAGCATACAGCTGGTAATTAAATTACTCATTTATCTACTCTGCTGGGAGGATCTTTGTTGTATTTGAGAGTCAGTTATGTATGCCTAGACTTAATTGTAATATGATTAATATCTGATTGCCTAAGAGTGTAATTGGAAAGTAAGGTTATTTGTTAATTATTTTTCTTTATTTTAAATTAACTGCATCTTGGAAATAGTATTAGGGATTGAAAAACACTGGATAGTTGATGACTTTTTAAATTAAATTTATTGAGGTGACATTGGTTAATAGGATCACAGGTTTAAAGTGTACATTTTCAGGATAACTGATCTGTATATTGCATTGTGTGTCTACTATCCAAAGTCAGATCATCCTCTGCCACCAAATATTTGGCCACCTTTTAGCCCCCATACCTCCTTACTCCCTTTTCTGTGGCAACCATCACACCCTTTCCTGTATCCATGAGTTTCTGTTTCTGACTTACGTTGCTTAACGTCCTGTTCTCAAGGTATATCCATGTTGTTGCAAATGGCAGTATTTCATCCTTTCTTATGTCTGAGTTGTATTCCATTGTATACATGTACCATATCTTCTTTATCCAGTCCTCTATTGAAGAGCACCTTGGTTGTTTCTGTGTCTTGGCTACAGTGAATAATGCTGCAAAGAACATAGAAGTTACAAATAATTGTTTTCAAGTTTCTTGGATAGATAGATACCCAGGAGAAGAACTGCCAGACTTTTTCCCATAGTGGTTGCACCAGTTTACATTCCCACCAATAATAAATGAGAGTTCCCTTGTCTCTGCATCCTTTCCAACACTTACTACCTGTCTTGTTGATAATAGCCATTCTAACAGGTATGATGTGGTGTCTCATTATAGCTTTTATTTGTATTTCCCTAATAGCTAGTGAAGTTGAACATCTTTTCATGTATCTGTTGGCCATTTGTATTTCTTGGGAGAGGTGTCTGTTCAAGTCCTCTGCTCATTTTTTAATTGAATTTTTTAGTATTGAGTTGTATGAGTTCTTTATATATTTTGGATATTAACCCCTTATTGGAGCCATTGTTTGCAAATACCATCTCCCATTTGATTGGTTGCCTTTTTGTTTTGTTGGTGGTTTCTTTTGTGCTAGAGCTTTTTAGTTTGATACAGTCCCATTCATTTATTTTTGCCTTTGAAGTCAAATTCATAAAGTGTTCTCTGCAACCAAGATCCGTAAGTTTAGTACCTATATTTTCTTCTATGTAATTTATTCTTTCAGATCTTATATTTAGGTCTTTGATCCATTTTTAATTAATTTTTGTGCATGGAAACAAACTGATCTAGTTTTATTCTTTTGCATGTGGCTTTACAATTTTCCCAGAACTATTTATTAAAGAGGCACCTTTACCCCATGGTGTGTGTTTGGCTTCTTTATCAAAAAGCATTTGCCCATCAACATGTGGTTTTATTTCTGGGCTCTCAATTCTGTTTCATTGGTCTGTGTGTCTGGTTTTCTGCCAACACTATGCTACTTTGACTATCATAGTTCTGTTGTATAATTTGAAGTCAGGTAAAGCTGGGGATTTTTATACATTGATTTTGTGTCGTACAACTTTACTGTGTTTGTTTATTTCTAATAGTTTTTTGGTTTTTTTTTTTTTTTTTTTGATGAAATCTTCAGCATTTTTTCCTACATATACAATCATGTCATCTGCAAAAAGTGAGTTTTACTTCTATCCTAATTTAGATGACTTTTAGCCTTTAATTTCTTTTTCTTGCCTGATTGCTCTGGCTAGGACTTCCAGAACTATGGTGGAAAAGAGTGTTGAGATTGAGCACCTTTCTCTTATTTGTGATCTCAAAGGAAAAGCTTTTAGTTTTCCACCACTGAGTAGGATATTGGCTGAAAGTTTGTCATAAATGAATGTTAATTAAGTTGAGGTACTTTCCTTCTCTACCTATTTTATGGAGTGTTTTAATCATAAATGGATTTTGTATCTTTTCAAATGCTTTTTCTTCATTTATTGTTAAGATCATATGGTTTTTATCCTTTGTTAATGTGTTGTATTATTGAGTTGGCCCAAAAGACAACATTTTTCATGTTCACCCAATCAGTAACTTTATTGATTTGGGTACTTTGAGTATGTTGGACATCTCCTGTGTGGTATAATTGTTCTCAAATAATGTCTTGATTTGATCACTATCAACTTCAACTTTACTAACTATGGAGCATCTCCAACACAAAACTTCACAAACCAATTTTTGACACATTTGATGAGTCATAGCACTTTCTCTGTCTTTTTGCATTTCAGTTGCATTTTTACCTTTCTTGAAATGAAGCACCATATACCAAAAATGTTGTATATTTTCTTCCATCTTCAGTATTAAAATGGTTATACAAAAATTCACCAATTTTAATTTTTTTTTTAAATGCATGCTGATATGACAGCTTTAACCATACAGTCTAACAAAATTGTTTTTAAATGAAGTTAAAGACAGCTGAGCACTACTACAGCCATTTTATGGGGAAAAAAATATTTTCAGCCACCCCAATATGTTGATCAATTTGTATATGTTGAATGATCTTTGTGCCTTTGGAGTGAACCCAATAATTGTGATGAATTATTTTCTAAATGTATTGTATTTGATTTGCTAGTATTTTGCCTAGGATTTTTGCATCTGCATTCATCAGAGGTATTACCCTATACTTTTCTTTGCTTTTTAATTGCTGTTCTATTACAGTTGTCCCATTTTTTTCCCACTGCTCTTTTTTTGTGTGATTCTTGCCAGGTTTTGTCATCAGGATCATGTTGGACTCAAAACATGTTCGGAAGTACTGCCTCTTCTTCAATTATTTGGAAGAGTTTGATAATGATAGATCCGATCTCCTTTGAGTGTTGGTGAAATTCACTAGTGAAGCCATCTAATCCTGGACTTCTATTTTTGGGGAGGTTTTTGAAAGTTGTTTCCATTTGCTCACTGTTCATGGGCCCACTTAGATTTTCCAGTTTTTCTTTATTCAGCATAGGAAGGTCATATCATATGTTTGTAAGAAATTGTTCATTTCTTCTAGATTATTGAATTTGGTGGCATATAGTCATTCATAATATTCTAGTATGATCCTTTTTTGTATTTGTGATGTTTGTGGTAATTTCTTTCATTTCTGATTTTGTTTATATGAGTCTTTTTTCTTTTGTCCTTGGTGAGCCTAGCCAGGGACTTGTCAATATTATTAACCTTGTCAAAGAACTAGCTCTTTGTTGTATTAATTTTTGTATAGTCTTTTTGTTCTCTATTTTACTGCATTCTGTTCTAATTTTTTAAAAAGATTTTATTTATTATCTCCAGAGAGAGGGGAAGGGAGAGCGGCAGAGAGGAAGTGAGACATCAATGCATGGTTGCCCTTCACCTGCCCCTAGCCACGGACCTGGCTGGAGGCCTGGCCTCCATGTGCCCTTACTGGGAAATCGAACCAGCGACCCCCCAAGCCCTGAGGCCAGTGCCCCAGCCACTGTGCCACCAGCCAGGGCTGTTCTAATTTTTTTTTAAGATTTGATTATTTTCAGAGAGAGGAGAAGGGAGAGAGGCAGAGAGGAGAAAGACATAAATGTATAGTCACCTTTCACCTGCCTCCAGCTATGGACCTAGCTGGAGACCTGGCTTGCAACATGGTTATATGCCCTGGCTGGGGAATTGAACCAGCAACCTTTGGGTTCCCAGGCTGGTGCCTTATCCACTGTGCCACCAGCCAGGGCTTCTATTCTAATTTTTATTATTTCTTCTGCTGACTTTAGATTGCTTCTGTTCTTTTTCTAGTTCTTTAACATGTACTAGTTCTTTTAAGATGTAACACATAGTCTTAACCTAGCTTAGCTTCTGGTGACAAATACCAGCATAATATAGATCATTTTAAAATAGAGTATGAAGTAAATGATTGTTACCAATACGTTGCTATCAGAACATTAAGGATGAGCACTAACTATAGGCATGTTGCAGGAGCTTGAACTTTTAAAAGAAAAGAGAGGGAGAAAATCAGGTTAGGAACTTCAGGCCTTTATGCTGTGATAAGGCTTTATCTTGTAGGACAGTGAGTCTCATAATGTGAAGAAAGTGGAGGCACCTGGACCAGTAGCATCAGCACTCATTTGGGAACTTGTTAGAAATACAATCCTGAACTTACAACAAATCTACTGAATCAGAAACTTTGGGGATCAGGCCCTACAATCAGGGTTTTATGCTGCTTTGTGTGTGTGTATGTGTGTGTGTTTGAAATTAAGGTTAGACCTTCCATCAGAAAAAAAAGATTATGAATTGGTGAAGGCTCAGATGATAATTAGCTTTTATTAGCAATGAAGTCATTTTTATTAAGGTGTGTACTTTTTTAGACATAATACTATTGCACACTTAATATACTATAGTACAAACAAGTTTTTTTTAAAAATTTTATTGTTGTTGTATAACATCCATCCCCTTTTTGCTCCCCTCTGTCCCCCTCCCCACCCACCCATTTCCCCCAAAGTCAATCCCACCTGTTGTCCATGTCCATGGTTCCTTTATAATAGGTTCTTGTCTAAGCTGCTCCCCTTTCTTGCCTCTGCCTCCCCTCTCCCCTCAACCCCTTTCTCCCTGAACACTGAAGGCCTATTCCTTGTATTCATATATTTGGTTCTGTTTTGCTTGTTGTTAGTTTTGTTCATTATTGTCCCATAATGGGTGAGATCATATGATATTTGTCCTTCACTGACTGGCTTATTTCACTTAGCATAATATTCTCCAGTTCCATCCATGTTGTTGCAAAGGGTACAAGTTCCTTCTTTCTTTCTGCTATATAGAATTCCATTGTGTAAAGGTACCAAAGTTTTTTGATCCAATCATCCACTGATGGGCACATAGGCTGTTTCCAGCACTTGGCTATTGTAAATAGTGATGCTATGAACATAGGTGTACATAGGTTCTTATGAATTCGTGTTTCAGGATTCTTTGGGTATAGTCCAAGTAGTGGAATTGCTGGATCAAAAGGCAATTCCATGTTTAGTTTTTTAAGGAAACCCCATGCTGTTTTCCACAGTGGCTGTACCAGCCTACATTCCCACCAACAGTGTAAGAGGGTTCCCTTTGCCCCACATATTCGCCAACACTTGTTTGTTGATTTGTTGATGATTGCCATCCTGACAGGTGTGAGGTGGTACCTTATTGTGGTTTTAATTTGCATCTCTCTGATGACTAGCGATGTTGAGCATTCTTCCATATGCCTCTGGGCTCTTTGTATATCTTCCTCAGTGAGTTGTCTGTTCAGGTCCTTTGCTCATTTTTTAATCGGGCTGTCTGTCACCCTGGTGTTGAGTCGCATTAGTTCTTTATATATTTTGGAGATCAGACCCTTGTCTGAGGTATCATTGGCAATTATGTTTTCCCATACAGTTGGTTCCCTTTGAATTTTGCTGATATTTTCTTTAGCTGAACAGAAACTTTTCATTTTGATATAGTCCCATTTGTTGATTTGTTCTTTTATTTCCTTTGCCCTTGGTGAGGTATCTGTAAACATATTTTTGCTTAGGATATCCAAAGTTTACTGCCTGTATTTTTCTCCAGGACCTTTATGTTGGCACTGCTTATGTTTAAATCCTTTATCCATCTTGAGTTTATTTTGGTGTATGGTGTAAGTTGGTGGTCTAGTTTTATCTTTTTGCATGTTGCTGTCCAGTTCTCCCAACACCATTTGTTGAAGAGACTATTTTTATTCCATATGATGTTCCTTCCCCCTTTGTCAAATATGAGTTGACCATAGAGTCCTGGGTTAATTTCTGGGCTCTCTATTCTGTTCCATTGATCTATATGTCTATTCTTAGGCCAGTACCATGCTGTTTTGATGATAGTAGCCTTGTAGTATTGTTTGAAGTCCAGTATTGGGATTCCTCCTACCTTGTTCTTCTTTCTCAAGATTGTGGTGGCTATTCGTGGGCGGTTTTGGCTCCATATAAATTTTTGAAGTATTTTTTCTATTTCTGTGAAGTCTGTCATTGGTATTTTAATTGGGATTGCATTGAATATGTAGATTGCTTTGGGTAGTATGGACATTTTAATGATGTTCATTCTTCCCATCCACGAACATGGCATATGCTTCCATTTATTTGTGTCTTCCTTGATTTCTTTCTTCATTGTTC